>QOCX01004274.1:0-15127 GCA_005959815.1 Sarcophaga bullata | reverse complement strand
AGGGGCCGTGCGAGCACGATGTAGTCCTTTTGTTCTCCCCTCCATCGTTTCTGCCAGCCTTTAATGGATTCCTTCCCTAAATGAACGTCCAGTACGATGGCCTATTCCAGATGGCGCAAAGAGCATGGCGGGCGTGGTGGTTCGGAGATACAGTAAAGGAAAGTTTATAGAAAATGAAACGAAAAGAGGAGAGGTAGGTTGTAGCAATTTTTTATTTTTAATGACAAGCGTACATACTCTTTGTCCATTTTTAGTAATGAATCTTTTTCTACTGTCAGACAAACAATCAGAAAATCACCAACACCCAGAGTCAAACACCCGGTCTCAACAATTGAAGTTTAGCACACCACCAACCGACCATTAGGGCGCTGCTTTGAAGTGTGAGCGTGTTCCAGTGGGCATGCCTTACATCGATCGAAAAAGGTGGTAGTAAGAACGGGCAGGTTCTAGACCACACTGCGTTTAAGATATAAGTTCCAAACCATTGTTTTTAAATAGTTTTTCACCAAGCCATTGTCCGGATAGTAGACGTTTAAAACGATTTCATTGTTGTTAGCCAACCGTCTCCCCTGAAAGTTTGGCCTTTTTGAATTCACTAAACACAGGTTATTTACTCGGCGCATTGGATAAATTATTCCTACTTTCCTCATTGTTTACACTTCCCATATGATTTATTTCACTTGGGATTTTCGAAGCTCTTTTTACATAGAGCGTTCTCAGTGCACGAATGCAGCTGCAATGGAATTAAGAGAGCTGTTTGTCGTAATGCTAAAGCCAAACAATAATAAAACAATTTTCCCAAGCATTGGATTTTCTGAAGCTCTCTGCAAATTAAGCTGAGAATACTGGGTTTATCTATGACAATATGACATGTCGGAGTGTGTAAACTCCATACCGGCCTTAGGCAATTTTTCAGCAACATAATTTCTAACGATATCCTGCAGAAGTTATTTGGGAAAATGCCAAGACTGCCAACATTTGCCTTCTAATAAGGAAGTGGTGTGTGAGGATAACAATTGTGAGATGGATAGCTATGATATTCTAGAACTGTAAAGTGAACTATGTTTAATTACATACATACATACATCTATACATAATTGGTCATTCCAAGCCTTCAATTAGGATTACGTTAACAATTTTTTTTTTTCATAAATGAGTGGCGGAACCTACAGTTTAAACTCTACTCCGAACGACAGATTTTTGGGAAACTTTTTCATGGCAATTTTATTCACTTTTTACCAGAAATCTGCTGAAAGGAAGTGGCCAAAAAAATATTTTTTCAAATTTTAGTTTTGATGTCTGATCTGGGGTTTAAACCGTGGCCTAGACGTAAGCCAACACATTACCTATTAGACTAACGTTAAACTATAGCAAATACTGCGCCTTCAAACATGTCGGAGATTGTGGGTAATGGCTCTGACCAAAGTTTACATACATCACAACCCTTTAGTCAGGTTTTCGACTTAGCTTCCTTCATCACTTATGTTGGGTGTGTTACTTTAACTACAATTTAAAGTCAACTCTAAACGACAGATTTTTGATAAACTTTTCATAATAATTTTATTTACTTTCAGAGTTTTTGCCAGAAATCTGCTGAGCGGAGATCGTCGAAGAAGTATTTCATCAGATTTCGTTTTGTTTGAAATGTCTGACCTGCGGATTGAATCGTGTCCTTACGTCTAATTAACCAACAAACTACCTACTAGACTACGGCGACTCTCACAAAATTTACTTAAGTTTAATATACTTAAACTATGTAATACTTCAACATAGTCTACTCCGTTCCCAGTGTCCTGAGCTGAAATTCGAAATCAATTTTCCTATTTAGGAAGTTATGAGGGAGCGTCGTAATGAAGCTGAATGTATCTATGTCTACCCACAATTGCAGCATGCCTATATGAACCTGATTGTAACTGTATTTGGACTTAACTGTCACCAGCGCATCCCTTTGCTTCAACAGTATAGCAGAGGTAAGCCTATTGAGTACAACAAAAGCCTGTTTTTATTAGATGGCTCTGTACATTGTTCCGAACATAATTATTATTTCCATTTAATTTTCTTGTTGTATTTTATTACAGGCATTTTAATGGCCACATCATGCGTCCACACACATGTTCGCATTCGTAAATTTCCATATCATCGGTGTGTTTTAATTATTTAAACAAGGTTTACTACGTATTAAATTTTTTTTTTTTTTAATTTTTATTTTTGTTTTATATTTATTTGTTTTACATAAACAGCAAATAAACGAACTAACACAGAAAATACTACAATACAAACAGACGGACGGACAACTGAAGGAATGTGTAGATGTACTTATAAAGCCAATGGCAAGACGATCGGTCATACAAACAGAAACTCAGGCAAGCCAAAGTTTATTTGAAAACAATTTTATTAAACGTTTGATAAGGGTTTTGCTATTGTTTTTGTTGTTGTTGTTGCTGTTGAATAAAAAAGAATTTCTCATACGAATAATAACAATTGCAATGGAAAAAACGCAAAAAAGCAACAAAAAAAATTATTCTGATGGATTCCAATGGATTTCAACAAAAAATCGTCAATGTATCGTTGTTGTCGCAGTCGTTGGCCGTACAATTAAAATAAATTTCGTTTTTATTTTGTGGTTTTAATGTCAAATTATAAATAAAACATTTAAAACATACAGGAATAATAATAACAATAATAAGAACAACACACAAAACGACAAAGTAAATATTGGTCAATAACGGTTTTAGCGATAAACATTTTGAAATTGTTTAGAAGAACCTCAACGTTTGAAAAAATTTAATTTTTTTTTTTGTTCTTTTTTTTTTTCTAAAAATTGATAAGAATTTAAAACGGGTTAAATAATACATAAAAAAATGGGGATATACTTTTAACACACAGTACTACATATATATTGTAATGGATTTTTATTTGTTATGATTTTTATTTGTTAATAATAAATGCGAAATACAGTGGACAGCAAAAGTCTAGGTACGACGAATATATTTTTAGAAATTTTCTTAAAGTTTCAACAATAATTTGTAAAAAGAAATAATGTTTCTTGTAATCATTTTATAATAAAATTAGAAAATGTTTAATGATTCACAAAGCAAAAGAAAAATTAGAAAAAAATTTTCTAGTGACCACATATTTTTTCTTTGGAAATATCAAGAAAATTTCAGAAAAAATTTAAAATTCAAAGGTCCCCTATGTTGAAATTTTATCCATTATATTTAGGAGGGATATACCTTAAGGTTAAGTAGTCTAATTAACCCATTTGGCATTTAATTAACCCATTTGGGTTGATATTTGCAGCTATGCCCGCATGAGCAAGGTTGACAGTGATACTCTCTTGGAATCATATTAGAATAATCCACAATTTTTTTTTTTGTTTTTGTTTTGGTTTCTTGCTCATTATAATCCTTTAGTCAAAATTACGATCTAGTTTCTCACACCACTTAAGTTGTATGTGTTAATTTTGTACGCGAGTGGCAGGACCTGTAGTTCAAAGTCGACTTCGAATGATAGATTTCTGAGAAACTTTTCATGGCAGTTTTATTTACTCTCATAGTTTTTGCCAGAAATCCACTGAGAGAAAGTCGCTTACGAAATATTTTTTCATATTTTCGTTTTGATTTCTCACCTGTATTTGCACCGTGGCCACGAGTTTAATTAGCCAACTGACTACATACAAGACTACGACGATTACAATCGGAATATTATGCAAGAATATTAAGCTCGTGAGGACTTTGGTAGACAAATTTGATCTTCACATTAGCAGCAGTATGAATGGGTTCATTGATTTGTTGGTAGTAATTAGCACTTGGAATTCTTAATTCTTCTGAATTTGTTCTTTAGAATGTTTGAATACTGGCAGTTTCCACACCTGGAGCCGGCAAACATTCCCACAGCATTACAGTACCACCACCATGCTTAACGGTTTCTCGAGCTTTTCATTACTAATGCATATTCGTACGAAAATTTTTATTTATTCTCACAGCTTTTGCCACAAATCTGCTATCGATGTTGAAAAAAAAGATTTTCGTTAAAATTTAAGTTTCCCTTGAGGATCAGGACTTATGTATACACTTATGGAAATGCTTCTACGTGTCACTGTGTAGAGTAAGTGCGTCTAATGTGGTGGGGTTTGGTGAATTGGCATTGTAGCTTTAAATTGTAGGTTTCGGCACTCATGCAAAAAATTAACACACACAATGTAAGTGGTGGGATGAAGAGTTAGATCCTAATTCTAACTGAAGGGTTGTAATGATGAATTATGTGTGAATGTTTATCGTAATATTAGGGAGTAACCAATTCGTTGTGTTTTCAAATCATCATAATAAATTAAAATCCCAACAAGTTCTCCGTATGGAGAGAATGTGCTGAAAGATATTATTCAAAGGGCTTTTATTAGCCATCATAGAAACGTTTTCAGTTTTCGAAAGCCGCCTAGAGTAGTTCAGATAGAGAACGTGATTTCTGTAGAGAAAATTAATAGGTAGGCTAAGTAGGATAAGTTTGCGGACGTGAAAACAAGTACAAATTTCATCCGAAGATCATTTGATGTATTACCGTCCCAATGTTACAAAAAAGAAGATGAAAGGGAAGGAAGAGCATCATTTTCTATCCACAAGTATTTGGAACATATACGAAGTCTGGGTATAAGTGGAGCCTATACAGCAAGCGCAAATACTTCCTAGAAAAGACGAACAACAAGTTGGCATGGTGAGATATTAGCCGAGCGAAGATGTCTGATTACCGTCATGACTTACAAAATCTCAGGAGCAAGTTATTCGTCCATCCTTCATTTGTCTGAACGGTTTAAGTTCCTACTTTTACGAAATGGTTCAAGCTTCCAGCATAAAGACAAAAGTTTGAGCTCAATATGCTGTACTACCAGCACATTTCTTTGAATCGCTTTTAATTCGATTTACAATACTTCCTCAAATATCTCTGAAAGTGATGGTCTTTCGAACATTTGGCGGTGCTTTATAATCGTATTATGGCTTAGCATGAATACATGCTGTGGGTAAGTTTTTTATAAAATAAACTGAATTTTCCATGAATGTCTTTTTGTTCTATCAGGATTAGAGGCTACCTTCTTGTAGAAAAACATTTCGTGACTTGGCATCATTGAAATATTTACAAGTTTTTGCTATCCCTCTCTTTCACCCTCTGCAGATGTTATAGAAGAGCGAGACTATATTCGAATTATAACTGTTCTAGTTTTTTAAATTTATTTAAAATTGTTAAAAAAAAAACTCCTTTGCATATGTGTTTGTGTGAAATGCCGTCGTAGTCTAGTAGGTAGTGTGCTGGCTTATTTGACGAAAGGTCATGGTTCTAACCCCTGGTCAGACATCAAAACCGAAATATAAAAAATATTTCTTTGGGGACTTCATCTCAGCAGATTTCTGGCAAAAACTCTGAGAGTAAATAAAATTGCCATGAAAAAATTCTCAAAAATCTGTCGTTCATAGTCGACTTTAAACTGTAGGTCCCACCATTCATGTATAAAATTAATGCATACATCATATGTGGTGTTGAGAAGCTAGGCCGTAATCCTGACTGAAGAGCTGCAATGGCCAATTATGTTATGTATGTGTGTGTGAAATGCACCTTTTTAAAGTAAATTTACAAAAAAAAATTTTTCTTGTTTTTTAAAGGAAAAATCATTGATTTTGTAGTCCAATTTATTTGGCTTGAACTCAACAAAATTTTTCTTTTTGTTTGATTTAAAATGATAGAGAGAGAGAGAGAGAAGCCAATAAAAGAGAGAGCTAGTATGTATGTGTGTGTGTATTGATTTTGTAGTCCAATTTATTTGGCTTGAACTCAACAAAATTTTTCTTTTTGTTTGATTTAAAATGATAGAGAGAGAGAGAGAGAAGCCAATAAAAGAGAGAGCTAGTATGTATGTGTGTGTGTATGTAAGTGTTTTTTGCCATTGTCTGCTATTTATATTGGGATTCACGGCTAAGTACTCAATTCAATATGAGCTGCGTTCTTTTTATTCAGTTATTTTGTATAATTGTGTAGATTTGTTCTACAGATTGTTGTTGTTGTTATTGTTGTTGTTGTTGTTATTATTATTATTTTAGCTGAGTCTCTTATCAGCCTTAAACCGTTTTATATTCTGTACATTTCTTTGTTATTATTAATGTTGTTGCTGTTGTTGCTGCTGCTGTTGTTGTTTTACGATATTTAAATGTGGTTGAGATCATGTTTATTTGTTGTTGTTATTATTATTATACCCCATACACATGCAAACATACATGTACATACATTGTGTGTTAGCTGATGATGCTGGCCATTGCTCTGCTACTGAGTATAATACACACTCTCACTCTTGCTCTCACTCTCTAGATTTCTCATGCAATGCATAGAGTTAAATACGCCATCATCATGATGATGATGCTCTTGTTGTTGTTGATATGACGGTTTGTACGTTACTTGTACTTGTACTTGTACCAGTAATGTAGTGGTACAACATACATACATACATACATATGTAAGTATGTGTACGTACAGTTGTCGTCAACCTCAATTAATTTAAACGGAAATTTTTGTTTTTTGTGTCGGTTTTTAAATTTTATTTTCATTTGAATGTAGATTTTGTAGTTCAACAAGAACAACAACAACAACAACAACATCGAAAAAAACTTTGTCAATTTCTTGCTGGTTTTTAGTTTTCCAGCATCAAATGTGTTTTTTTTATTTTTTTTTTTGGTTTTTTTTCGTTTGTTTGTTTATTGTTGTTGCTAAATTTTGTGATGGATTTATTAAGCCAAATCAAATGAAGGTTATACCCATACAAATACAAAATTGAAATTGAAATGGGTTTCTTTTATGGTGTGCATCGTTCGTTTCGTTTTTATTTTCGGGGATTTTCTGCCGGTTTTTTGCGCTGCTAGAATTTTTCATTGAAAACCGCAAAAAATAAAAAAAATGATGATTTAAGGGAATTAAGGAAGCCATTAGAATACCAACAACAGAAACAACAGCAAGATAAAGTTTTGGTTTAAGGACATTTTTTTTTTTGCTTTGGGAATGCAAAATTTTTTATTTTTTGAAAAGTATTTTTAAATGCCATTCAAGGTAAAACGTCAAAACTTGTAACAAAAAAAAAAAACAGTTAGAAAATTAGAGAAAAAAAGCCAAATAAAGTCTTTAACACGGTCAACATACTGCAACCGAAAATTATATAAAAAATGTACAGGATTTGTAAGGTAATTATCTGGTTTATGATGTCATTTGTGATATGTATGGTAAATATGTAAGTACACACATACTCAATTAGTCATTACAACCCTTCAGTCAGGATTATGATCTAGCTTCTCACACCACGACAGATGTTTGACAGAAATCGCCGAGTTTTTGACAGAAATCTGGTGAGAGGAACACGCCAAAAAAATATTTCTTCATATTTCGTTTCGAGTTTGAACTGTGGCCTCACGTCTAATAAGCCAACACACTTCTTACTAGATTATAACGGCTTCTAAGTACTCGTATATACCTATGTACCTACATTTGAGATCGATAGCGATTTTATGTCTCTTCAATAACAAATTCAATGATTTTATACTCCAGCTAAGTTTGGGTCACGTATATTGCAAACGGAACACACTACCGGGTGTGTTAAAAGCATCGGTAGTGTGGGCATATAGAACACTCTATTAGCTATTATTTTTATAATCCGAGACAAATCCCAATAAAAGTAAAGTAACGGAGTGAACAAAAGTCATTTACGTATAGAAAGTCTGTGAAAGAATTATGAATACTTGTACAGAAAAGAGTAAGTAATACTAGAGCATTCTTGGGCATACATTTTTCCTTAGAACCGGAAAAGCTGAAAAGTGTAGTTGTTTATATAGAACCAGAACAAATAGAAGTCAAGGAAAATTAAATTCAAAAAGGAAAATAATTCTTCAACCTTGGAACTATCGTAAATGATATCCTACGCTGCATGGAAAATTAGATGAAAGTGGTGAAATACACAGAGTAGATTGTGAGAATGCAGAAAGCTGACCTAGAAGTACTTAAACTTCATTCCTAACTGCTCAATCTAAACAAGTACTAGAATAGTAAGATTCTCATCTTGGTGATCTTGGTTGGTGATCTTGCTTACTGTGTCTTACTCTCTACCAAGGGTTAACCGTATTTTGAAGTCGCCATAGTCTAGTTGGTAGTGTGTTGGCTTATTAGACGAAAGGCCAGGGTTCGAATACCCGGTGAGACATCAAAAACAAAATATGGAAAAAATACTTCTTCGACGGCTTCCTCTCAGTAGATTTCTGGCAAAAACTCTGAGATTAAATAAAATTGTCATTAAAAGTTTCTCAAAAATCTGTCGTTCGAAATCGACTTTAAACTGTAGGTCCCGCCACTCATGTATAAAATTAACACACACAACATAAGTGGTGTGAGAAACTAGGCCGTAATCCTGACTGAAGGGTTGTAATGGCTAATTATGTATGTATGTGATGTCCGTTGTCTTTAGAAGTTAAGGCAGCTTAGAATGCCCACAAACGGAAAATCTTGCTCTTCTTATGTTTTCATCGACTGATCATAGTATATCCTAAAACAAGTTCAAAAAGGGACTGGAAATCTTATTTAAAAAATCTCAACAGAATGTCTGTCTTATTGTCTAGTTATCGGCCTACAAGCTCTTAAATATCGATGTTGTTTCTATAGCAGCCGCTCATATAGTTTCGTACATAAATTCGATATTCTTGTGCTCTTAGGTGACTTCCAGCAGACTCAAAAGTCTTTGCAGTCATGTCTTACGCATTACGGTTTGCATGATAGGATTCTATACCAACGGCTTGTAAAAGGGCACAAGGTTCACAGAAGAAGGACACGACGCATCTAAATTGTTTTAGTTAATTACCCTCACAACTGCCATATTAAAATCATTTGTGAATGAAGAACTGCTTACGATATGAACGGCAGATAAGTCTACGGAAATAATTCTCGAAGTTGTTAAGTTACGAAAACAACGATAAGGCAATGCTTACAGATAATATTCCTTCACATTTAATTCAGGTTATTAACGAACTCTTGCTCAAGGAACAATTTTTAGAAGCCTTTAGTGACAAAGAGATCTTAATGTGTTAAATCGGTTGCTGAGATTAAAGGAATTGAGAATTGACCCTGACGAAAGCGCTTTTATTTCATAGCGATTTCTCTCCAAAAAGTAAAATATTTGACTTTAGGTTAAGGAGATCTTACAGAGGCAAAGATACTCTGTAATCTGTCGTGCTGCGTTTATATTGAGAGCAATAACCAAGCCGAGTTGTATACGGGGGATCTTGCAAGGAAATATAGGAAGTTAAAACCAAAAATGTAGTACTGAGTGTATGCACATGATGGTCAGGCCAATTGGACCTATGGACCATTGGTGTAATTAAGGGGACCTATCCTATGACGGCGTTAGAAAGTACATTGCTTACGGCAATAAAGAGTAAAGTCATATTAAAAGCTAACAAAGGCTATGGTTAGAATAATACAAGACCGACTGAACTCGATTTTCATTAGAGGCCATTGTAACTCTTCCTAACTGTGCTTTTGGGTACAACCAGCTTAATATATAATTTTGAGAAAATGTGCGGCTTGCAACGAGACTGAGTGAACAAAATGAATGGGGCAAATTAGAGAGCGGCTTTTGTGTGTTATACGGATTGTGTTCGAACCTGGCCAGGATACAGAAGAAAGTCAAAAATAAACAATTCGAAACTCAAGGCAAAACTTGCAGATATCTTTCAAGCCAAAGCCATTCCCAGAAACCACAGAGGATGGGGCATAGTAATACCAACAATTAGGATGAAAAATTGTTTTGGACTGTAAAAAATCGATCAACAATTTCTTCAGACATGACGCGTATTGTGTCATGGGTATCTAGACGCCAAGACATAATAGGAAATTAAAAAGCGAATAATCTTGCTAATGAAGCTAGGGAATAATAGAACATAGCAGCAGCAGGGAAACTTTCAAAGATACTCTGAGATGAACTTGATGAGAGGATAATCATGAGTATCTTAAGACTAAGTAAAGGCGACTTAAGTATACTTCTTAACGTCCTTGCGGATCTCTCCCCTGTGAATATCTGAACCGTATAGGCGTGAAAGAAAGAGAATATTGAAACGATAGATCTCTAGAGATCTCAATATTTTAGGGTGGATATTCTATCAGATATAGCACATATTAGAGGAAAGGACTAAGAGACGTTAACGTTTATAAGGAGCAACAATCTAATTAGCAGAGAAGTGAGACAGAGAGAGAGAGATCAAGATCAAGACCAAATATTTTTCGATCTCTAAGAAGAATTTTTTAAATGTAAAAAAATTAATTTCAATATGACAGTGGATGTCAATTAAATTTATTCTTACCCTGCATTTACCAAACAAAAAAAAACAAAAAAACAAAAAAAAACACCAATTTGCTGTATTGCTTTTGTTAAACGATCAAGTCGAAGCCATGTTTTTATTTTTATACATGCAAACGTAGAAGAACAAAATCTTAAACAACTCGAGTCGCAGATGTGGCAATAAAAATGTGAATTTCAACAGAGAATTTCAAAAATTCGTAATTTGCCACTAAAAAGTTTAAATGCTGATGGTTAAGTGTTAGTGGATATCTGAGTGTGTAGCTGTGTGTGTGTGTGTATGTATGAGTGTATAGCATCATGTGTATGTATAGAAGTGGAATAGAGAACGGCTAAATTAAATTTAAACATGGGGGTTGAGAATGGCTGAGATCTACTCGTGACTGACTGACTGACTGAGTGAGTGAGACTCGTTATGAAATAAAAGCGAAATGAAATGAAATGAAATGGAAGGCAAAAAAAAAATGAATGATGGTTTGGAAAGATGGAAAGACTGAACGTTTAAGTTGCTTTGCTGTTGACTGATTTGTTCGTTCGTTGAAATTTTGTTGGCTGTTTAAATGGTTGAGTGGCTGTTCACGGACAGACATGTGCGGACAGACAGACGGAAAGAACATTTTCATTATTTAAAATGATCATAATCATAATCATCATCATCATCATTGTTATCGTCAGTCGTCATTATAATCTTCGCCTTTGTACGTACGTATGTACTGTAGTCATGTTTATAATTTAGCTGCTGCTTGCTTGCCTGCTTGCTTTAGGCTTTAATAAAAATTATAATTTTTTCCTTCTTCTTTTTTTTTTTTTGCTCTCTTCTGCCTTTATTTGCATGATGAAAACAAAGAGCAGCGAGAGGAAAAAAATTTTGTTGGCGATAATATTTTTTGACGAATTCAGATCATCAGTTTTTGTTACTTCCCCCGTTGCGAAGGAAGAGAGGAGTACACGTCATAACTGGGCGTAAACCATTTTGTCAATTTCATATTTTTTTTTTACAATTTTTTCAATTTTTTTCATTCATGCCGTTAAGTACTTTAGCAGCTCATCATAAAATATGGTCATAAATGAAATGATTTGAAATGAAAAAAAGAAAGAAAAAAAAACGACAACAAACTTATGGAATTGTTGAGGATTTATTAGATAATTCTGTCTAAATTTTCAGGCTTTATCAAAAGTAATTTACTTAAATTCAATTAAAACCAAGCAAACAAAGAAACTAATAAACAAACAAATAAAAAAAATCAGCGTTCTTCTTAAAAGAAAACTTATGGAATTAAATGATACGATAAAGACAAAAAATTACAGAAACTAGAGCCTGTTTTCAAAAAGTACTTTTTTACTGCAGAATACATTTACTAATGGATATACCCAAGCTTCTAAATTTGTAATCATATACTCTTATTTATACAATGATAACATTGATCATGGTTACAACCACTATTTTAAGATAGGAATGCAAAAAAACTAAAAAATCCAATTCCAATAATTTCAATTCTGACCCCTAACCATTAAGAGAGGTTAATATCAGAAAAGGACATCATAGGCGTACCAAACAGCAACATCATTTGAAGAAGAGCACAGCAAAAGCTCGCACCACTACACCCAATAAATTGTTATAGAAAATATCGTTCCTAAGCAACGACTGCTGGCAACCATTTAGGAGACTTAATTAATAAAACGGTATCTGAATCTCTTCCATGAAACAGTTTAGATAAAATGTGAAAAATTTATTTTACAGAGAATCCTAAACAGCACCGGGATACATGCAATATTGCTAGGCTCTGCTGGACACATATGGATAAGAAGAGGACTGACGCACAATGGTGATTCATACAGGCTTCCGTCGACTTTCGCCTTATGTGTCAATGTCCTGCTGTTGCCGTAAAAAGCATAGGTTTTTGCCTCTTTACTTTCTGACATCTTTAATTGAGCTCTCTGGATATTGATGATCCTCTGATAGAATTGATTGTGGTATCACAATTAACCTTAATAACTGCCTCAGTGGCGTACACCACCATACCTTATCTACTTATTTTACATATAATTTTCGATAACAATAAATTTGAATCCTATTACTTTGAATTTTCTATAAAACATTGTTTATAACATGGATATCTTTTAATATTCTATGAAAAGTTTTCGATATTTTTGAATTTATTGTACGAAAATTATCGATAACTTAAAATCTTGGATAGAAAATTTTCGATAACTTTGAATTTTCTACGGAAAATTTTCGATATCTTTTAATTTTCAATGAAAAATTTTCGATATCTTTTAATATTCTATGAAAAATTTTCAATATTTTTAAATTTTTTTATACGAAAATTATCGATAACTTAAAATTTTCTATAGAAAATTTTCGATAACTTTAAATTTTCTATGGAAAATATTTGTTAACATTGAAATTAAAAATTTTCAATAACTTTGATTTTTCGTTAAAAAAATTTTCGATAATTTTGATTTTTTATAGCTAAATTTCAATATCTTTAAATTGTTTTCGATATCATTGAACTTTTCTAGGGAAAATTTCGATAACTTTGATTATAGAAAATAGTATAGGGAACTATGAAATATTTGACGGAATAATCACGAGAACTTTGAGTTTTTTATAAAAAAAATTTCGATAAGTGTGAAATATCAATGAAATATTTTCGATCATTTTGAATTTTCAATTAAAACGTGCGATAATTTTGCATTTTCTACAGATAACTTACCAAAAGAGCTTTCATATATTGTATAGATAGTTTCGATAACTAAAAATTTTCTGCATAAGCTTTCAATAAATTTCCATTTTCAATAAAAAAGAAAATGGGTGAGGCTGCTACACATAAAAGAACGGAACTAAACAACATTTTTTTATGTTGGGAAATCCCTTCTTTGTTTTTATGTGGATTAAACATTAAAAAATTATATCTGAATATGTATAAGAGCTAAAAGTAATCATTCCGTTTAGATTTTGTAAGGAGTAGAACTGTTTGTTGTAAAAAATTTCCTAAAACGTTTTTCGTAAGAAGAAAGTCGTAGTTTTCTTATATGTATGAGCCTTGTAGGCTCATGCCACTAAAGTTTGTTACATTTTTATGTCAGTAAGATAAGGGTTACGATCACTCATTGTAGATAGTGAGATATCGCATGTTTGACGGTTTTCAGTGAATCTAAATTGTTTAAATCATTCAAGTTTCTGATAGACTTAGGGATTGCATTACGACTTCTCAATACATAATTATTTTCGTATTTTATATCACTACTGCTAGAAATCATTATCTTAGGCAAACCTTTAACAAATTATGAAAGGAGTGTCAGAGACCATCATGAGAAGTGTAACGCTCGACAACAGATGTATAACTTGACCACAAAGCGGTTGTTTGATTAAATTGTGGAATAGCTTAGAATAAATAACTCCATAACGGAAAAAAATAGTAATGCTACTAGCACAAGCACAAGTCTATTCTATATTCATCATCCAACATCTAAAAGACAACTGATCTTCTGAAGAAATTTTTGACTTTTTTCTCAATCCAATTTACATGAAATTAATTTGTAAATTTAATATTGTTGGTACCATCGTTTTGAAGTGGATTGGTACCTGGATAGAATATCCTTAGTTCCTGAACAAATAGGGTTTTTCAAATAGCTACTGTTAACTTCCTTACAGTACTATGTTAATATTCAATCGTATACCACTCACACCAAAATTCCCTCTGTTAAAATTTTTGGTTTGCATCTTGGGTTTTAAAAATCAAATTTATCTTAACACATGATTTGTGATTTTTTTTTTTTTTGTTATTTTTTTCTTTCTTAGCTTCTTTCGTGTGTGACATCATTTATCAGTCGGTTATGCAGCTTTTCTTTTGATTTACTTATTCAGTCTTCTGACATATTGCAGTGTTGATAACTGCATTCTGACATATTCTGGCTTTGGTATAACAAGCACAACTTCACTATATGCTTCGCTTTAATCATAGGACACATTATGTCGTCAGTCTAACAGAAAAGAGCTGCAAATAAGAGGCTAACGCCTAGTTTTCGTTGAAGGCAACATGGATTGCTAGGAGTATAAGAGATTAAAGGATGACGTCTGAGATGCCGATGAATGCTTATGGTTTGGACTATTATATTATGAACCCAGATAGTTTAACACACCTCTCTAGCTACCAGACCCTTTCGCAGGTTGGGATGATTTTCTAAGCGTTATTAAGGCCATTTACCAAAGGGCTTAAGAGTAATAATTTACGAGGCAATCACTAAACGCTTTGAAGGTACACATATTTTGGTCATATTTGGCCAGGTAGTGTGGTTGTTAGTCGAATTATCGAATTAGATTATACTACGTATCTGATCATTAGCAATGAAAGTACAGATGAACTTGAAAGATTACGATTAGCTTTGGAAGTAATAACATAAGCGAAGTAAACGCAAACAAACTTCTTTTTCTAGGATTATTATAACAACCTCGATTAAAAATATGAATCTTACTGGACGTTTGCAAGAGTCATATGAAAACTTCAGTAGTATTGAGCTTTACGAAACTATTCCTGAGCATAAGTAAGAAAAAGATGAGAGTTATTGCAAGAGTATTAATGGGGCTTGGCCACTTTGGAAATATAATCAGCAGATGAAATATGGATACTTCTGATATCTGTAGGTTATGTAAACAGGCAGAAACAGTGCGTCACTCCTCTTGTCTTCAGGTACATAGGCAGAAATTTGTTTATGAACTATTAGATCCGATGGACTGAAAAAATCTAAAAATCG
>QOCX01004273.1:0-15128 GCA_005959815.1 Sarcophaga bullata | reverse complement strand
AAAAGTTGAGTTTGGTGATTGTTAGAATTTTATTCTTAGTGTACAGTTTCTTTTGACGCTCACTGTATATTTAATAATAATAGCAACACAGAGTTTATGACAAATGAAATCAATTTTGCAAAAATTCTCAAAATATTCTAAGACATCGCTCAACATGTATCTGTTAAAGCATTTCTTAACATACAAACCTTTAAGTAATGTTTGTACAGAGATTTTTGAAAGGGTTAGGACAATGACTAATCTACTTTGCCAATCATAATAAATATTATCAAAAGTATCATATGCCATCATTACAACGCTTCAGTCAGAATTGCGATATAGCTTCTGACATCAACTACATTGTGCGTGTTAATTTTATACATGAGTGTCAGGACCTACACAGTTTAAAGTCTACTTCGAACCACAGATTTCGGAGAAACTTTTTCATGGCAATTTTACTTTCTCACAGAGTTTTTGCGAGAAATCTACTGAGAGGAAGTCGCCTAAGAAATATTTTTTTCATATTGCGTTTCGTTGTAGATGTCTGACCTGGGTCTTGAACCGTGGCCTCATGTCTTGTAAGCCAACACACTACCTATGGCGGCGGCTTATTTACTTTCCTAAAATTGCATTCAATAAGAAGAATTTTTAGAATACTCATCACCTCAAATAATCAGTTGCCTCATATCGGATTTTAAGTTTATAATTGATCTTAAATGCTACAACAATTCTATTCAATGCACGAATAAAGGTTAGCAGCGATCTCATGAAGGCTAAATTCATATCCAAAAATTCTGTCTTGAATGTACTTTGGTACTTTGGTTTTTTAGGGCCAATCTATTTCAAATGTTCTCCTTTCTAATTGTAACAATTTCAAGTAAATTTTTTGTGTATCCATCGATTCTAGTATGGTAAAGACAAAAAGAAAAATTCAAGTAACATATGCAGAACATGAATAGACATGCAAATAACCGGATTTTAGAATAACAAAATGCTTGATTTGATTTATTTTTGTTTGAAACATCAAACAAAACAAATTAAAAACTGGAAACATAATGTTAAAAAATGTTGCTTTTAAACCAAAAAGAAAGAAGAAAAAAAATCAAATCAAATCAAATCAAATTCATCATATAATTACGTCAGTCGTCGAAGCAGTTTTTCAATTGAATTTTTAATTAATTCTTCAAAAAAAAAAAAAAAAGAAGAAAAAATTGTGCAAAGAAAGACTGTGTGCCTTGATATTTGCAAATCCTTTATTGCATGCTGTGTTCATATTTTGTTATGCGGCATGTATGTAAACATATTATAACAAACAAAAGACTTAGAACACGAACCCAAATTGATTTGTACATAATTATTGTGTTACCTTTTGGTTTTTCTCCAATCTACTGAATGACTAAATAACCCAACTGTTGGCCAGTTACCAATGCCTGTCTAAGACTAGGCTTTAATATTAACCACATACAATTACAATTACACAACTACAACTACAATACAACAATATTATTATTGAATTCTTGAGTGTAAACAGAAAAAAAAAAAATAAAAAAAATAACAGAGACGAAATCTACTACAACAACAAAAAAAAAAAAGAACATTCATTACATGTGGTTGGTTTTGTTTATTTGTTCTCTTGTTCTTAACTACTGGCCGCCAAATAACAATTATTTGTCCTTTTGCCTAGAAAATTGCTTAAACCACAAGAGATGGAGAGCACAGCTAACATACAAACGTGCATTAAGTAATAATGACGGTATGCCGAGACAGAGAAAAGAAAATAAAAGAAATGAAATGAAAAGTACAAACTTTAACAATTTTATTTCATAATAATAATCATGTTGTTGTTGTTGTTGCCGATATGATCATCAGGCAAAGTGGCTCCCTTTGAGACCAAAGCTTGAACACAAGCCACAGAAATATTGAATCAAAGGAATCAAAAGGAATAGACGAACGAAACCAACAAGTAGTACCACCTCAATTATCAAATTACATTTAAACCAGGATCATTGTTAACATGCAAATTCTTGTTGTTGTCGTATATGATGCTAAACATAAGAAATAGGGAGAATATATTTTTACTTTGTATTTAAAGGTAGAAACACAGAAAGGAAGGGAATGGAAGGCTAGCTGGCTTGTGTACAAAGTGTCAGTATGAATAGCTTGACTTGACAGGTCTAGGCATCAACAGCCAACTACTGGTATTGTAAAATGCTCAGACAATGGACGCTTGCCACTGAGACACACAGTGATGGTTTATCGTATCATCATTTTTTCTTTTCTTTTTTTTTCTTTTTTTTTTCTTAAATTATAATGTGTGTGACATAATAAAATTATTCGGCTACATAGTTATTGAATGAAATTTAAAAGATTTAATTGAAAGCACACTTGAAGAGTATGATTCAATTCAATTCAATTCAATTCAAATCTTGTATAAACAAAACGAACTAAGTGTCTTAAGCCTTAAGACCAAAGACGCCAAACGAAGGTAATCATGTTATAAATGAAAAGAAAAAAAAATAAATTATTATGTGTAGGTTTTTCGATATTTTTTTTTAAATAATAATAAAAGAAATCATAAATAAATTTTATAATAATTTATAAAATACTTTGATTATTAAATATTTCCTTCTATTTTGTTAATATTTTATTGGCAAAACTAATGGCTATTGGCACAAGCAAACAAAGAGAAAAAAAAAGAAAATCAAACAAAACTTATTTCATTTTTAATTACAAAATTATTTAAGTGGGTGTTACACACATACACTATTACACATTTCTACTGTTTTTTTATAATCTTTGTCTATCCTATAGTTTATATTGTATTTGAATTTTTATTAACAATAACAAGCCTCGAATTGATATAAGAAAACTTATTTACAAAAAAAAAAAACGAGCAAAAACCCACATGTTTTCGTTAATATTGTATTTCGTGTATGGGTAGGTTGGGTTTAATTCACACTGTATTCACCGTATGTATTGCAAATGAAAGAAGGTCAAACCACAAGACTGATACAATGAAACAGAAAACATAAATAAAAATCAAGTAACAATTGTTATAAATTGTATCGTATTGAAAATCATTTAAAAAAAAACAGCTGAAAGAAGGTCTGAACAAACTGAATGTCAATTTTGATTGAAAAATTCAAATTATTTTCGTCAGAAAACAATAAATCTGGAATTAAATCAATACCAGGATATTAAAAACAAAATAAATTATAAATTCCTTGGTAGAAATTATTTAAATTTATTATTTTTATCGAATAAGCTCCTGAACTGTTCAATTGAAAATCTTTCTGCCTGTAGAAGTAGGCAATTATGAGCAAAGATCAAAAAATTCATTTCACTTTGACGCTATATACTCGACTTAAGTAGTTAAAGTGTTCAAACAAACAAACAACGAAAGCTTATAAATACAAATGTATATAACATACATACATATTTGGCCATTACAACCCTTCAGTCAGGATTACGGCCTAGCTTCTCACATCACTTATGTTGTGTGTGTTAATTTTTATACATGAGTGGCGGGACTTACAGTTTAAAGTCGACTCCGAACGACAGATTTTTTGAGAGCCTTTTTATTGCAATTTTTTTATTTACTCTCAGAGTTTTTGCCAGAAATCTGCTGAGAGGAAGCTGCCGAAGAAATATTTTTTTTTCATATTTCGTTTTTGATGTTTGACCGGGAATTCGAACCCTGGCCTTTCGTCTAATAAGCCAACACACTACCTACTAGACTACGGCGACTATCAAATACAAACGTACAGTTTGATAACCTTCTAAAAATAGACGCAGTGTTTAAATGTCGTTTGCTTAATCACTAGCTTCCCAACCAAGCTCTGTAAGTTTTTGCCGGCTTATCAAAGATATGTTCGGTTTATGGCTGTTATAATGGAATTCAACACCTTTGCTGTTGTTCAAATCTACATACAAACATATATAACTGGTCATAATAACCCTTCAGTCAGGGCTGAGACCTAGTTTCTCACGCCTCTTATGTCGGATGTGTTAATTTTATACATCAGTGGCAACTCAACTCCAAACGATTAATTTTCGAGAAACCTTTAATGGCAATATTATTTGATTTACTCTCAGAGAAAAATTTTTTTCTTATCAGTGGCAACTCGACTTCAAACAATTAATTTTTGAGAAACTTTTCATGGCAATATTTGATTTACTCTCAGAGAAAAATTTTTTCTTTTCAGAGGGCAACTCGACCTTCGAACGTGTAATTTTTGAGAAACTTTTCATGGCAATCATTTGATTTACTCTCAGAGAAAAATTTTTTCTTTTCAGAGGCAACTCGACTCCGAACGTGTAATTTTTGAGAAACTTTTCATGGCAATATTTGATTTACTCTCAGAGAAAAATTTTTTTCTTATCAGTGGCAACTCGACTTCAAAACAATTAATTTTTGAGACTTTTCATGGCAATATTTGTTTACTCTCAGAGAAAAATTTTTTTCTTTCAGAGGCAACTCGACTCGAACGTGTAATTTTTGAGAACTTTTCATGGCAATATTTGATTTACTCTCAGAGAAAAATTTTTTTCTTATCAGTGGCAACTCGACTTCAAACAATTAATTTTTGAGAAACTTTTTCATGGCAATATTTGATTTACTCTCAGAGAAAATTTTTTTCTTTTCAGAGCCAACTCGACTCCGAACGTGTAATTTTTGAGAAACTTTTCATGGCAATATTTGATTTACTCTCAGAGAAGAATTTTTTTTTTCTTATTTCGTTTCGTTGGAGATGTCTAATAGGCCAATATGTCTAACAAACCAACACACTACCTGCTTTACTACTATCATTTCAATTGAATTGCTTGTTTTAATAATAGCCAAAATCAATGTTTTGTTCGGTTCTTAGGGCTTTGCTTCATTTTGCTATGTCCTCGATCTATTTCACCCAACATTGGCGGAGATGGATTAAGAATAGCTTCGATTTCCTTGCGCAATTACTAAATCGGTCCATTAACTTTTCTAATCTCAATTTATGTGGCACTTAACTGTGAAGTTTCTTTTTTCTATTCAACTTTCTCCATATGGTTGACAATTGTTTGTTGGTGAATACCTGATTCCCCAGCAGTGGCCACACAGCTTAAGTATCGAATTTTCTCAATTCAGTTCATCAGATTCATTAACATCAAAATTTTTTTTGTTAATTATTTATTAATTATCATCGTATTTCCTAAACTTTACAAATTTTTTCAACAGTTTGTAATGCATTCTGCCAAGTTCTATAATAGGAAATCAAAATATGATGGTTCATCTTCATTGCATTTGATAGAAGAATTAAGGTTCTAATAAAATGAACACAATTTGTGCCCGAATTTATGTCACATAGACGAGGACAAAATTAAGTTGCCATTTTGTTTTTTTTCTAAATTAAGTTTATATTGCTTTGTGGCCCCCAAATTGCAACTAAGATTGGACACTTTGTATCATAAGCATTTAAATGTATATGTATGTATGTATGTATATATGTATGTATGGATGAATATATATGTGTGTGTATGTATGTATGTATGAACTTTTTATATTAAATTTGCACATTTAAATTGTAATAAAAACTTGATATAAATTCGTTTTATTTTTTTTACTTTTTTTTATTATTATTCGCTCTATTAAAACAAAAACAACAAAGAAAAAAACGCAAAGAAATAAACAAGAGTGGGCTTTTATTTCTTTAATAAAGAAACACACGAATTAACTTGTTTTCGAAAGGCAAATAAACAAAAATTCGTTATTGTTTTAAAACAATTTTTAATAAAATTAAACAAAAACAAAAAAAAAATGGGTAAGGAAGGCTTGGTTGAATTACGATGTCGATTTATAACAATAATAATCTACTGTGTATGTATGTGTATGTGTGTGTGTATATGTGTTATTAATTGGAATTCATTTAAAAGAAAGGTTATTAAAGCGGATCTATAAACCGTTTGAAACAAACAAAAAAATACTTTGAAAAAAAAAACTTGTAAAACTGATGAAATAGAAAAGAAGTTCAATTAAATATCAAAAAAAAATTTTATGTTTTTTTTTAAATATCAAAAGCTTAAAATACAAATAAAAAGAAAAAAACAAATTGAAAACAAATTTGCTTGCCATTTCAAGCTCTTTAATAAGAAAACAAGTTTTTTCAATGCCGTTCGTTCTATTTATTTTTTTTGTTTTTCTGTTCAATTTTTATTTTGAATTTTGAAAATGCTCACGAAAATAATAAATAAACATGACATAAGTTTTATATTTGTTTTGTTTCATTTTTTATCGAATTCCCCAATTTTGGTATTTGGTTTCCTTTTCTTAACTCATAGCACAAGCAGCTCATTGGTGGGCAATTGGTTGAAATGAATATTTTTTTTATTCTTTTTTTTGTGTTTTTTGCTCTACAATTTAAATTTTTTTCTCTCTATAAATTTCAAATCCCAATTGGTGGTGTTGGTGGTGATATTGATGGCGGTGGCTTGGCATTAACAAAAAAGTTGAAAAAAAATAAAAAAATTTACAAGCCAACGAGATAAAAATGGCAAATCATGCAGCATTTTGAAAGTTGGCTGAATAGTGTCTGCTGTTTTGTATAGTCGTTGGTTTGTTTTTGTTTTTAATTTTTTTTTTATCATTGGTTTGGTCTCACGTTTTCAATTTTTGTGTGTTTTTTTTTTGTTTTGTATGTTTCGTGGGTAAATGCAATACGATTTTCTTTGGCTATTTTTACACCTAACAATTGCTATGTAATAGTGTTGGTATAGTTATTTGAAAACTACCGTTAATTGGCCAGTATTTATTACTACTGTTGCAGTTTCCAACTGCAATTACATACGTATCCAAAACGACAAAAATTTTAACAGCCAAGCAAAATACCCAATTAACTGAAAACCAAAATTTGTGAGACTTTATGTTTCCCCCCGCCCCCTTTTGCTTAGTTTAAGAGACAAATGTCTTGAATAAAAAAAATATAAAAAACATTAAAGAAAATATTAAAAAAAAAACATGTTCAATGTTTTTTGATTTTCGATCTGGTATATCTGGCAGCACATGAATGAATGAGTCATTCGAGCTGTTAACTGTTTAAGGCATTAATAGCTTATGCTTTTGGTTTTCGCTCTTATGATATTGTAGAATGGCATAGAAACCATGCAAAATAAAAAAAAAGACCAAAGACAAGTTTGTTTCCACAGTCTTTTGTTTTGACATAATTTCCAGCTGAAGTTTTAAATTTTATGACAAATTTGTTCAATAACTTGTTCGGGTTTTAAGTTGTTTATTTGTGTCTATAAAAAAATCAAAAGATATTTTTTATTTGAATAACAGGATTTAAAGTTTGTGTCTTAAGTCTTTTGTTTAAATGTTAAAAACATTGGGAAACTTAAAAGAGTGACTGTTTTTCTATAAAATATATTGAAAATTAATAAATTCTTGGTTAAATAACTCTTTGTAGGTATATTTGGAATAGACTTCGAAATAATAAGGACTAGAAAATCAGAAATTCAGAATCAAATCAGAATTTTTTACGAAAGATTTTTTTTTGTATTCAAGCACTAGCAGTCTTCTATTGTGCATATCTGAAGTGACTTATACTGGCTGTTTTAATACCACCAACAATTTCTCTAGCTGTGCAAAAGGTTTATTGATTGATTTTCTAAGGACCTAACCGGCAAAACAAACAAAAAAAACCATCAACACCATGAATAACAAAAAAAAAAAAAAGAAAAAAAATCGAAAACATAAAAAAGCGAGTTTCATTCAAGCTGCAACTGCTGGAAAACTTTCAAATTAAAGTCGCATAAACATAACAAACGACTTCACAAAAGAACTTTAGTATCAAAAACAACAACAACAACAACAAAACACAATTTTAAAAATAAACTACGAAATTCCTTATTTTTCCCTCTCCTCCCTCTCCCTCTCTCTCTCTCTCTCTCTCTCTCTCTCTCTCTCTCTTACATTATCAACAGAAAAGAAAAGAAAAAGAATAACAACAGCAACGTGTGTCAAAACAAAATCAAGAAAAATCTGAAATATTTTCACAAGTAAAAGAAAAACCTCCAATGAACTCTAAAAGAAAAACTAAACACAAGAAAAGAAAAAGAAAGAGAAGACAAAAAAAAACAATTGGAAGCAATAGGCAACAGATAGATCCATCAAAAGAAATCATCAACAACTACAATAAGAACAACAACAATATTAATACGCAGAGACTAACTGGGAAAAAATAGTTTTCAAGCAGTACTACAACAATAGCCCAGCCATGAAAACAAAAACAAAAAACTCTCAGGACGCTTTAGTTGATTTTATTTCAATGTTATTTTTTTTTTTCAATGTTGTTGTTGATTTTTTATTACTATTGTTTGTTTGTTTGTTTGTTTGTTTGCTTGTTTGTATTTGTGTGTGTGTGTGTGTATTTGAAAAAAGTCAATAAACTGCAATTTTTACAACGTGCTTTTTCTTCTTCTGCTTCTTCTGCATCTTCTTCTGCTTCTTCTTCTGCTTCTGCTGCATCTTTTTCTTGCACTTTTTTTTCATTTTCATTTCATTTTTTTTTTGTCTTCTTCAGTTTGTTTTTGTGTTGTATTGAAAAAAGCAACATGTGGCAGTAGTTAGAAACAGCAGCATCAGCACCAGCAGTCTATATACGCTAATAAATGTTGAGAGATATTTAAAGGTGAGATGGTAGTAATTGTAAAGACAGATGAAATATGATGTTGATCTCAGTCGTCACAGTCGACTCTTTATTGATTTACAATATTTACAAGGCAAAAATCAAGATTTTGTTTATATTCTTACTAACAACGATACTAATCGAAAGGATTCATTCAAAAAATGCAACGCAAAGCTTCTAAAGTCGGTTTAAATAATCAAGAGAGCTTATAGAAAGAGACAAGAATAATTGAATATATGTTTGCATATGTACATGGTAAGCACATACATACATATGTACTTAATTTTTTTTTAATTACTTTTAAAATTACCACCAAATTACGACCACTTCATGTCGCATAAGCCTATCAAATTGCTATTCTTGAACTTATTCTCTCCACAGAAAATCAAATTATTAATAATATTGACAGAACACGATTATAATGGACCAACGAATGGGGTTGGTTGGTTGATAAAGCAAAATATTGAATTTATCTATGTCTGTCTGTATTAGTTACCCAGCACTTACTATTTGAAAATTATAATAATTTTTCTTTCTTCTTATTTCTCTTTCTATTATAATTGCAATGCGGTTAGAATTTTATTCCAAAGCAAAAACTCTTTACCGCCTGAATGCTGTCTACAACAGCTGAATTATGCTGGCTCTTGTAGAAAAAAAAAGAAAAGGAAATGAAAAAATAAACAACAAATAAAACAAAAATAGTAAAATAGTCTACAATTATCATTGTATCATTAGTTTAACTAGTTTCGTGATTTTTTCCCTTATGGTCGGTGTCGGTGAATGAGATCTTCAAAATCAAGAAGTACAACCGTCATTGTATTGTCATCTCCTCCAACCATAATGAATAAATTTTAGTAAACATTTGCCATCAAAATTCAACATCAAGTGGCTGGACATTTTTCATGATTTCTTCTCCTGATAATCCTTGTAGTACAAGCGTAACGAATAGAGGACAACTTTCCCTATGGTTAAAATTTATTTCAACGTCAAACCTAAACTCCCATTCAGTTGGCTGACACCACCCAAATATGTCGGATTTTTGTTAACAATAGAAAAGTCGCCGTAGTCTAGCTTCTGCGACATAAGGCCATGGTTCAAGCCCCAGGTCAAACATTTTCAACAAAACAAAATATGAAAAAATATTTCTTCGTCTCTGTCTCTCAGCAGATTTCTGGTAAAAACTCTGAAAGTAAATAAAATTGCCATGAAAAGCTTCTCAAAAATCTGTCGTTCGTAGTCGATTTAAAACTGTAAGTCCACTCGTGCATAAAATTAACACACTCATTATAAATGGTGTGAGGTTATAATCCTGACTGAAGGATTGAAATGTATGTACAGTCAAAGAAACAAGTCTACATACACATCCCGCTGATTTTTATCAAATTGAATGAGATGTTGTAGCGCCGTTTAAGTCATTTACGATCACGAATGTTTGAAAAGCAAAACGGATATTTAGAAAATATAACAAAGAAATTATTGGGGGAAAATATAAGAATCACCAGTGTATGTAGACTTTTGTCTTTGACTGTATGTATGATTAATAACATCTGAATTATTTTAAATAGAAATTATTGTACAAGTTGTAGCACATAATATTGAATTATAATACTCACCGGACCTTCATCAAACTGTGTGTCAAGTTCTAGCAAATAACGACTCTCAAAAGCTTTTCTTAGAAATAATATTTCTAAGGACCTGAACGCTAAGTTACTGTGCAATAAATTTTTTTTTTATTGGCAGTTTATTACAAGTTTAATAATCATTTAATTACTTCATCTTAAAGGGGTATTTAATTTCATAATTTCATAAATTATTGTGAAATTAAATTATTACGCTTAGCATATTAAGCGACAACTGATCTAACAGTTGTTGCACGTAGTCAGAGTCAACTCCTCTTTATCAGAAGAAAATTTAATTTATGAAACCCTTTGCTAGGAAAGAAGCCTCCTCATTAATTAAATTTTATTGGCGTTTTTTTTTTTATTAAAAGACTTGAAAATTATTACACATTTTGTATAATTCTTCTTCTTCTTCTTTTTATTTTTATGTTTCCGTTTATTTGTTTTGTTTTTTTTCTAAGCAATAAAATAATTTCTTTTTTTTTTATTATTTTTTACTAAATATGACAACAACAACCGCAACAATAACAACAGTAACAATCAGTAACATTTATTGTGTTGTTTTAGTTTATGACCAACAGCAAAGTGCAAATAAACGTGCTATAATAGTCCTGCTGGTTAAAGCTTCCAGATATTTTATATGATCCTACAAGTAACATAAATAAACAAAATACACACACCACATACGTTATAATATGAATAAATATATGTATTTAGCATGTTTTTTTTACCTACCTATCATACAAACATACATACATACATACATACATATGTATGTATGGATGTATGTTTATATGTAAGCAATATAAACAAGACTCTACTCATATATTGTGTCATGTTCGTAGATCGCCTGTCTGTCTGTCGGTCTATCTATCCGTACGTACAATATGTATGTATGTTCTACTGTTTTGTTTAAAGCCGTTTTCGATTTTGTTACTGCATATGTTTGTTTATGTTACGATGACTTTTAACATGAATGAAACTACCACTAAATAAATAAATTGCTTTATAAATGAAATAAAAACCACAACAGCAACAAACAAATAGCCATGACAAACGAATAAACCAAAAACAAAAAAAAAGAGGATAAAATTGGCATCTTGTTGCCAATATAACCAATAAAACATCTTCGAGACATCATGAGTACATATATAATGTTGTTGTTGTTGTTTTTTCTTTTTCTTTTTCTTTTTCTTTTTGTATCTTTTTTGGCCTTGGTTTTATTACATTTTAAGTTTAAAAGCCATGAATATGTTTAATTCTATATCTCACGAAGTAAAAAAAAAAAAAAAACTTTGCAAGAACAATCTGAATGCAATGATCAAACAAGGTGGTCGTTGCTTGATTATTCTTTTGAAAATGATTTCCAAAGTCCCAATAGGCTCTGACAAAAAAAAAGAAATAAGAGAGCCATTAAAAAAACAAAACAAAAGAAACAAAGAAACAAATTTCGCTAAAATACATACGAGTACACCCTAGTTAGTCCATGACCATCCAATTGTGGACTCTTTTTTTTTTTTTGTTTTTTTTTTTTCTAAAAGACGTTCTATAAATTGTAACAAGTCACAGCCATAATTTAAATAGGGCCAATAAAAAAAAAAAAAAAAAAACCTAACCAAGCAACTTATTGCCGCAATAAAATGAAATTCTTGGCATTTTATTAAAAACAAAAATAAAAACAAAAATAAAAATAAAAAGGGTTGTTTTTGTTATTTTTTATTTGTTTAATTTCAACAGCTAGAGAGCAACAATTTCATTGAATGAATGATTTAACATTGATTTTTAATTGGATTAAAATCTTCTTTTGCTCATATCAGCAATAAGAAGCGAATTTTTATTTTGTTGTTGTTTTTTTTTTTGTATCCTTTGTGCCATTTTCTTTCGTTTTTATTTTCATTTTTTTTCCATTTTTAATTTATGCTGGATCTTCTGTTTTAGAATTTATTATACTTGCGACTGGTTTAAGTCCCTCACGGCTATTTTTATCGATAATTAACACCTTGCAGTTTTATATTTACGACATTATCATGCAGTTAAGAGCCACGACATGGCGTTTTATTTTATTACTTTGATTTTATTTTAAAAGCTTAAATTACAATCGCTATCTACATTTCGGTTTTCTTTTTTTATCCTTTTTTTCTTTTTCAATATCTTGGTTTCATTTTTTATTTTATTACCATAAACAAGATCAATTTCTAGCATTTTTTAATTGTTTTTTTCTTTTCTTTTCCTTTTTTTCGTTTTTTTTGTTAAAAATAGTATTCACAGCATTGTGAGCTATTCAAGCGAATTATTAAAGAAATTACAAGGAATAGAAACGATTTATCTCTCGAAAATAAATATGAAAACAGTTTCTATTGACTTATGAGTCCACATTTGACATAAGTTTCCCATAAAAGAGAACAAAAACAAAGAAATAAAAAAATAATAAACCTTTAACTGTTTATGACGGGTATACTCGTCAGAGCAAATAATGTCAAGTATAGTCGTCTTGAAGAAAATAAAATTGCATTCGTATTATTATACAACGAATCTACTGGAATTGTGTTCTCTAGGAAAGTTCTTTTTAAAATTGTACATTTTAGAACATTTGTTTGGAATATTTCTAGGGAAGTACCGTTACAAAATAAATATTTTTTAATAAAATTTTAGATTTAAAAATTTCTATTCAAAAAAACATATTTCTGGTCATTATTTCCTACTTTTACAGGCAGTAGTATTTGTACTATGTTTGTGACGAGTATACTCGTCTTTACTGGAAAATGCTTAAGCAGCCAGAAAGGTCTCTTAAATCAAAATCAAACAAAAGAGTTTTTAATAGAACTGAAGACCAAATCGTATAGTAAAGATAGTAACTGCAAATCTGTTTAAAATAGTGCTATTAGGAGCGTTAGAACGTATAAATCTTATAAATTGTTGTCTTAGCTGAAAAAATCCCAATCTCGAAATTGGTCATTACAACCCTTCAGTCAAGATTACGGCCTAGCTACTCACACCATTTATGTTATGTGTGTTAATTTTATACATGAGTGGCGGCGGGCCCTACAGTTTAAAGTCGACTCCGAATGACAGATTTTTGAGAAACTTTACATTGCAATTTTATTTACTCTCAGAGTTTTTGCCAGAATCTTCTGCTGAGAGGAAGCCGCCGAAGAAATATATTTTTTTTTCATTTTTCTTTTTTGATGTCTGACCGGGGATTCGAACCCTGGCCTTTCGTCTAATAAGCCAACACACTACCCACTAGACTACGGCGACTTCATCTCCAAAAGATCCCAATCTCTTAATTGGTCATTACAACCGTTCAGTCAGAATTAAAACCTTTCAGTTTGGATTACGATCTATCTTCTCACACTATTTATGTTGTGCCTACAGTTAAAAGTCGTCTCTGAAAGACAAATCTTTTGAGAAACTTTTCATAGCAATTCCATTTACTCTGACAATTTTTACCAGAAATTTGCTGAAAGTCAATCAACGAGGAAATATTTGTTCTTCTTTCGTTCTGTTGGAGATATCTGACCTGGTGTTTGAAGCATGGCCTCAAGTCTAATAAGCCAACACAATAGCTTCTGGACTACAGCGACAAAGAAAGCTACACATATGAAATAGCGTTTATAATCTGTGACGTAGCGGAGTATAATTTGTTTTGAATTTTCTATAAATTCTGCAAAGCCTTAACAAACAATTTAATTCAATTGAATTCAATTTGAAAAAGGTTAGAAGAGTTGATTTATAATTTCTAGAAAAAAAAAAAATGTTATTTTACACACATTTCAACATACTTTTTTTGTGCTTATATTGCAAATATTATTAAATGACAACGTTTAAACATGGCTAACTTAATGTCATAATTTTTATTTGTTAATAAACGATTTCCTTTTGAAGGATATGCAAATTTGTTTATAATTTTTTTAACCATAAAAACTAAACAAATTACTCGTATGCACATTTGAGGCCTTAAACCAGCATAACCATTAAGACAATATGAGTCATTTCGTATCTATTAGAGGCACTGTTATGCATAAATTTAAAGCACTTAACCACTCACACTAAAACAAGCAAAAGCCAAGAAAAGACAAGACAATTCAAGCCAAAGTCAACCATATAAGCCGATGTGTGTTTAAACATTACTTAACGTATTTCATAAAAGTGTGGTTAAACCAAAGAGAAGAGATTGATTTTAATTCAATCAATGCACAAACAATTGTAAACAGTTTTGTTTTGTTTTGTTTTTGTATTGTTCAAACGTACATATGTATGTATGTAGGTATGAGTGTATGGTAAGAGTCATACAAAAAGTCATAAATAATAAGAAAAGAATAAGAAAAGAAAGGAAAAAGAAAAAAGAAAAAAAGGAAAAAGAAAATTAAAGAAAATTATTATTATTGTGGTAACGAAAAGAACAATTTCTTACCAAACCAACCATATTCCATGGCTTTAAAACTCTTGTTGAAGACGTTGGTGTTGTCTTTTGTGTTAGTTGGGTTTTTTGGGTTTTTTTTATTTTGTTGTTGTTGTTGTATATATTTCCGGCGGAAAACCAACCAAAAGCCATTATAACCAACACAACATGGTTTTTGCTTACTTTAAACCATTTTGGTTAAAAATTTTTTTCATGCATTTTACATTACAAATCAACATTAAAATCAATAATAACCGAGACGACACTCAAGAATACAAAGTTCAAGTGACAGACCAAGTTAATGATTTAATTTTAAAATAATTTTTATACAAAAGAAATAAAAAGAAAGAGGAGAGGAAAGAAATCCAAATTTAAATAAAATTTGTTTTTTTTCTAAATTCTTACTTTATAAACGCGATATCTTTCTCTGGGACAATTGTACTCATGGAATAATTAATTTTTTTTGTT
>QOCX01004272.1:0-15129 GCA_005959815.1 Sarcophaga bullata | reverse complement strand
TAGTGTGTTGTTAGTGTGTAACAACTGTTTAACAACAGTTTAACAGTGTGGTGGTAATGCTGTTAGTGCTTTATGTTATTCAAACATTTTAATACGTTAGCAAAGTGAGTGCAAATGTAAGTGCATAAGAAGAGAGCAAAAATTAACATTAACTAGCCTATGTTACCTCGTTTTCATAATAACACTGTTACCATTTACCATACCAACCAAAACGTAACAGTTTTTTTTTTTAAACAGAAGAGTTTCTCTTTTAATTTGTCTTTTAAGAAGCCCACCCTCTTAAATGATTTCATTTTCTCTTTTTGAAAACACTATTTTTTCTTTTTCTGTTTCTGTATTTTTATCCTTAGCTGTCCTTAAGTCTTCCTTTTTTCTTTTCAAAAATCATGTGAGTTGGGCGTGTGTTTTCTTTGCGTGGTGGGGAGGGGGAACTTACCTTTCGAGATGACATTGACATGAGAGCCTGGCTTAATGATAGCAGTTTGTATGAACCACGGAAGACCTAAGCACACTAGGATATCAAAGACATTCGAGCCGATTGCATTTGAAACGGCCATATCGCCAAAACCCTCTTTGATAACGGCTATTGAGCTTAGGGCATCGGGAACGGAAACACCAGCAGCAACAAACGTTAGACCCATTACCGTATCTGGTATGGCTAGAGTTGAGCCAATTACTGTAATCATCCACACCATAAAATAAGAATAAAACGAATCCATACCATGGACACGCAAAAGTGAAGGGATACAATTGCGATAGTGCGGCAGTCTGGCATAGTTTTCTGGCACAAATAGTGTATGGGATAGACAACGTACCAGGAGATCAGTGCTGGCATACCACCCGTTGTTGGACGTTCAAGAGGATTGGGTCGTGAATCTTTGGCCCTGTCAGTGGATTTGTAATAATCGACGCCTGCGGGCTGTGGCTTACCGACCACAGGTTTTTGGCCATTATCTGCAGTGGGCGACTGACTGACAACCGCATCCGGTTGGTCGGGATTGTAGGCTATATTCTCTTGACCCTGGCCAGCTGTGAACTGGCTCATGCCCCAATCATCTACAGCCGCCGGTTGAACGGAGGATCTAGCACTGACACCCACAGGATCGGAGGTATCGCCCCAGGCGGCATTTGGATCCCAACTGGCATTAGGATCGGAATAATTTTGATAATCTTGCTGTTGTTGCTGCTGGTTTCCTGTCGAGGTTGCGGCGTTAGGCTCCTGTGACAAATTAGTCTGCTGTTGAGTGCTTTGCGTATAATTATTATCCTGGACATTCTTATAAGTAACAAGTGATGATTGTTCCTCTTTCGTTGGAAGTTTAAAGGGAAGATTCAGAGACAGAGCCCAGCGTTCAAGTTCAGTATTGAAGCATAGTGCCACACAATAGACGACATAGAAGAGCAGCATTACAACGGATTCGAATGTAAAAAATCAAAAAGAAGAATTCTAATATCTCTCAAACTTCGTAACACACACACATACACAAGCTAGAAAGGAATGTTTTTACTTACACATGAAATAACATCGTTGAAAATGATGATGAGCATGACCAAAATGGAAATACAATAGAAAAAGCAATCGCGTACCAAAGGCCACCAGTTTAATTGGCAAACGGTGCCGGAACACAAGGCACATACCGAGATGACAAACATGATATTGAAGACGGCCGAACCAATAACACCACTAATGCCGATATCATCTTTGGCAAAGAACACACCAATAACAACAGTGGCCAATTCAGGAGCTGAACTGCCAGCAGCCATAAATGTGGCACCTGCTACATCCGGTGACAACTTCAATTCTAAAAATAAAAACAAAAAACAAAATCAAAAGCAAATAATTAAAGAAAGGGAAATTAAAAGAACGTTAAAAGTTATTTTACCTTCACACAGTCTATCCAAACTGGCTACAAAGTACTCATCGCACACAATGGCCAGACCGAAAAAGGTAAAGATGGCCACGAGCACGTGTATGACTAAACCGCCATGCTGTCTTAGCCATTTACTCATTAAAGGTCGAGGGAATTGTTCTATGGCTGGTGGAGTACAATTTTCACGTTTTGGACGCCAAGTAGGAACTGCACCTTCAGGCTCTTCATGTGTAGCCATTGTGGATTCCACATCTAACTACAGAGACAAAAAAAAGGGTTTTAACTGAAGTATATAAGTTAACTAGGGACAGGGTACTTACATTTATTTCACTGGTTACTGATGTGATGTCGGACTCTACGGATTTATCGAATTCTTTGTCACTTTCATTTTCCAAATTGTCCACATCGATGGGTTTCTCTGTGTTCTCACCACTTTTGGCCGAGTACACTGTGACGCAATAATATATCAGGAACAATTATTTTTCCCCCTCCCCCAAATATTCCAGAAACGTGATCTTCTTGATCTTCGCGTTATCTATGAGGACAGAGATAGAGGAAGAGAGTGAGAGAGAGAGAATGAAAAATTCCTTATCATTAATGATAAACGTTAAAAGGAAATGTAGAGCAAAGCAATAAAATAATGGAATTATTAAGTGGCAGTTTTGAGTAGCAGCAAACATCCGAAGAGAGATTGTTCAAGAAATTCCAGGTGGATTTTTAAGATATTTTTTCTTCATTCTGTAAATAATTTAAAAATATTTTAACAATTCGAATGTTTCGTTTATATTCTCGAAATTCTGTTTCCCCCAGCATTGTTTTGTGCGCGCTACTCCCCTGAGATAATCCCAAAGAATTGGTGTAAAAAAATCCAATCGCAATCCAATCCGATCTAAACCAATTCATTAAAATCGCAATTCAATTGGGCATTTGTAATTACACCAAACGGCCCCACTCTTTTTCTATCTCTCTCCGATCTTCCACGCTCCCTCTCACGACCATTTTATTCAAGTTGTTCATTAACAAGAACAAAAAAAAAAAGGCTACCACAACACGCACCTCGTAAAGTATACTTGGAAAGAAAAATTGTTTTTGTGCTATTCTCAGTTTAACTGGTTGGTTGCCTATTTGTTTTAATCAAATGCTATCGCTGTTGGTCGGGATTAAGAAGGGATTTTCATTTATTACAGCAAGAAGAAGCAAGAATAAGAAAAAAGACATGGCAGAGGGAGAGAGAGGGGGGTGGAGAGAGAAATTTGTAAATGTGATAAGAATAAAATAAAATATATCACAGGATTTATTTCCCCCTCTTAATTTTAGCCAAAAGAAATGAGAAACGAAATTAAACAATAAAACAAACTTAACTTCTGGGCAGAGTGCGACTTTAAATGACGCCCGCCGTTAATCGTTAACGGCTGATTATGTTGGGATGGATGATGATGTGATGATAATGATGATGATGAGATGAAATATTCTGTTAGTCTGATTGGCGCCAAAAGATGTTTGCCGTTGAGATTGTGCTGTTGTTGTTTATGGCAAAATAAACATATTCTCTCTCACATATCTTACGTTTAGCATACTCGTTTACAGCATAACTCAAATTATAATATAGAGGGTTATTTTTTTTTTTGTATTAAAAGGAAATTAGACTTGACAGATTAACAAAAACAAATTCATTCTCATGAAACATATAATAAATATTTGCATTCTCTCTTACACGCTCTTTCACTTGATATCTATCACTAATTCTAAATTAAAACGATAATTCTTGTACTACATAACGTATGAATTATATTTCTACACCACACTACCGTAAGTAAATAATTGTGGTGAATTTCATTTTCTGTATGTTGTTGTAATCAATGGTTGACTAATTGGCTGACTTGCTATTTCAACATGTAGTCTAAACACGTACAACTAGAAACTTAAGCACCTGTTAGCCAAACGTTGACGGAACGTACGTTCGTTTTTAGCATATGTAGAGCAATTTAAATGCTTAACGAAATTATATCACAGATGATGGCAAGAAATTACAAGTAAGAATAGGAGTGTGCGTATATCATGGGTTGTGTAAGAAGCTGGGTTTTAATCCTGACTAAAGGGTTGTAATGACTAAATAAGTAAGTAAGATATATTATTACTGTGCTGAATATGAAAAAATTCCCTTCAAAACTAAGTTTCCACCGTACGATAGTTTACTTATTATCTTCCCCTAGTAGTAGTAGTAGTAGCATCATATAGCCACTTCTAGCCCGACTGTAAGATTTCTTATTTTGTTCACATATTGAATAACTGCTGCCGCTATGACTGGCTGCTGCATACAGAGACTGTGTGTCTGCCCCAATGAGTCTGGGAATGGAAGGCGAGCAAACAGTAAAATTGAAACAAAATTTTAAATGAAATCGAAGGATTTGTTTAAATAAGAAAATCATTATTTTGTTATTGTAGTTTCTTTTTATTGTTGTTTTTTCCATTTTATTTATTTAGTTTTGTAGAATGGAAGTAGAATTGTTTTTATTTTATTTTTTCTGAGCTCATGCTGTATACAAATGTAAAATCTTTTCATTTTTTGTTTTATTTTTATTCTTTGTATGTGTCTTTTTAGAGAGAAAATGTCAAAGTTGAATACGGAACTGAATTTTGTTCATATGCTTGGTTTTCTAAATGAAGGATTGCAATGCGTTGGCATTTGAAACATTTTAACTAGACTTTAGGGATTTTTCTTTAGCCATGAATATGAAATACATTGTGAACGTGACCTTTTGTTTGAGAAGATTAAGATTTTGCAAAAATTTAATTCCAAAATTGATTAAATTTTTATCAATTTAGTTAAAATATGCGAGGCAGGTACAAAAATTAAGGTGAAATTTTATAATCAATTGTTTTCCTTTTGATCTTAATTTGAAAGAATCGTTTAAAAAAACACAGCATGTCTCTGATATGAAATGTATGTGCATAGTGGTGTAGGGTGGCTTCTTACAAAAATAGATATAAGAAGAGTTTGTTCAACATCGTTCTTCAGAAATGTTGCCAATAGCATAAGCAGAGCCTGCTCTGATTTATAAACTTCCTAAGAGAAGCTTCTCTAAGGACACAGCAAATATTATAACGCCGGTACTTGTCCTTTACATTCCAGCATTTCAAGAATTGACGACAATTTGCTAAATGCCCCTGAGTTGCATTTTAATTACTGAATTGTTCATTACTACCCTTTTTAGTCACGATTACAACCTAGTTTCTTATACCACCCATGTTGTATGTGTTAACTTTATCCATGAGAGGCGGGATCTAGAGCTTAAAGACGACTTCGAACGATAAATTTTCTGAAAAACTTGTCATGGCAATTTTATTTTACTCTCAGAGATTTTGCCAGGAGGCTGCTGAAAGGTAGAATTTTTGAACTGTCAAGGCTGTCAGATGTTAAACACGACTAACAACTGTAGAATGCATAGAGGCACATGATAAGTGCGTGTTGCTTGGACTCGTTATCTTTTCAGACAATTTGTGGAAAAAGCCCAGTAGGAGCAGCAGAAGTCTTCGATTATGAAACTGTTTCTCACCAGCTTGGTTGTGGTGTCGCAAAAAGCTAGAATTAGACGAACGTTCACGGAACGTACGTTCGTTTCTAGTATGTAATAGGGAATCAGACAGATTACCCAACCGTAATGGAATTTCAGTAAGCATTTGTATTACTTTCGTATGCTATAAACGAACGCACATTCACTTAAGTTTCGTGAACGTTTGACTAATTCTAGTTTAAGCTGGTATCTTAATAGTCGTAATGAATGCTACAATGGCGATATCGATTTCAACGCGACAGCTTGTAATTATATCTGCTCTGGGTTCATTAATGCCATAAAAACTAAATTCGAAAGAGAAATAGCCTTTCTAGTCAAGGTCAAGTTGAACATTACCAAGGGCTAGAAAAGAGATGAGCGATAAGATAAGACCATCACATAATTGCTTTCCCACATAAAGAGTTAACTTTCATATACATTTTGTTTTACTGGAGATATTTAACGCCCCTTTATTTAAATATTTCAAATACAAACGAAATATTTAACAAATATTTACTGTGTAAACACTCATCATTTTGATTTTATGCTTAGAAAACCATCTACTATACTCACTTATATTTTAAAAATCAATAATTGATGATTTCATTGCGTCTTTTCATATTTATTCAGGATGTTTTATTTGCCAGCGAATAAGGATTTTAATTTCCTTCTTCAAAATCAATTTCATGACGGCAAAAGATGAAGAAAATTTATCAAATTTTTTATAACTTTTCTTAACCGCAAATGGAATCTCAAAAATATCAAATGAAGGCAATATACAGTAAAAAATATTAAATCTTGTCTATACAAGTAGGTAAACTAAAATGAAGAAAATTAGAAAGAAACTATGTTTGCAGCCATTGGCAAAAATAAGGAATTGAAAAAAGAAAATTTTTTTTCTTTTTATAGAAACCACAAACGAAACTAATTGTTGACAGAAAATTTTAGTTAAAAAATAAGAAACATTATTTAAGGAATGGCATAGCAAGAGAAAATTGATAGGAATAGGAAATCAACCACAAAGAGTTTGTAAATGATAGGCAAGGTGCATACCACATCGTATAACTTTAAAAAAACCTGGAAGCTCCAAAACGTTTGATTCGGGATCCGACTAGTAATGCTGGATTCTAGAGTCCAAAATGCTGTTCGATTCTATTTCAATATTGTTATCATCATAAGTGAACCTTGGATAGTTTTAATGGACTTCAACTTATTTAATTGGCCATTACAACCCTTTAATCATTATAACAACCTAGCTTCTCATACCACCTCCCATCATTGAACGACAGATTTTTTTAGAAACTTTTCATGACTGTCAGATTTTTTTTGCCAGAATAATTTTCCTTTTGTTCGAGATATCTATGTCAGGGGGTTGAACCACGGACTCGCGTCTAATAGGCCAACAAACACTGTTGTATTGCTCTTAATACATATTTATATAGGATTCCCATATAATTTCTCTCTCAATGTTCTCTTTTTTGAGTAATTTTATAAACAATCTAGCTTCTCACACCACTTATGTTGTGCGCGTTCATTTTATACAAGAGTGACGGGACATACAGTTTAAAGTAGACTCCGAACAACAGATTTTTGAGAAATTTTTCATGGCAATTTCAATTTACACTCAGGGTTTTTGCCAGAAATCTGCTGAGAGGAAGTCGCTGAAGAAATATTTTTTTCATATTTTCGTTTTGAAGTCTGCCCTGGAGTTTAAATTGTGGTCTTACGTCAATTATTTCAATTAGGGAAATACAATATTATTGTATTGTTTGTATATATTTATCTGCCTTATAATTAATGAACAAAGTGTTACATGACTTGATATTGTTGCCAATCCATGCATTGTAACCAATAGGCCCAAATCATTGAATGAATCATTGAGGCGAAATACAAGAAATTGAAATGCAAAATAATGAAAACAAAAAAAAAGTATAAAACCCTCAACAAATCAAATGAATGAAATTTAATGCCAAAAGACGACTTACAACAGCAATAAAAACAACAGCAACAACAACAACAACAACACCGACAACGACAGTATATCATCATGTCAATAAACTTGCAAGTACTTGCTCGCATCGCATCGCATCAAAACCACATTATATTTGTTGTTGTTGTTACCTCTATTGAATTTTTGGTTTCTTTTCTAGACTGAATTCATTGGTAATACAACAACAACAAATTATTATTACTACTACTACTACTACTTGTCAAAATAGACTGGAACAAAAAAGAAAATAAGAAAAAATAATAATAAGTACGTATGTTGTAAGGGTAAAATGCGATAGTAAAACTTGAAAAAATATAAACATAAAGAGACTAACGCTTACTAATGCACTCCAAATGATGGATGGATGGATGGATGGTTGGATATAAGTGGATTGCTTGCGAAATAAATGAAAACAATTGAAAAGGAAAGCAACAACGACAACAGCAATAACGTCAACAACAACAATCGCATCAACAACACTTATTCACAGCAATAACAAAGCAACGATAAAAAAATAAAACACAATAAAAATAGTGAGCAATTGCAAGGATATGTCATTAAATGACATCAATTGCTATTATTTTTGTTATTATAATGTCAGTGAAAATGCTAAAAATACACGCACACAACCACTCGCCTGCTATACACTTTAGCAACAACAAATAAATCTCTTAAGAGAACATAAAGAAGATGCTGTCATTAATGAGGGTAATATTGCAGCTAAAAAATATACAAAAATACACACACACACCACACCACACATAAACAACAACTGTTTCAACACTACTACATATAACGTTGTTTTTATAAAAGAGAGAGAGAGAAAAAACAACTACATCCACCCACCGTTTTTGTTAAATTTCAAATGCCAAAAAATAACACAGAAATTTATTGACAAACACAACAGAAAAAAAATTAAAAAAAAAAACGAAAGCATTAACAACAACAATAATAAAGCAAGCACAACAGTTTGTCGTTCCATTCTCTGTTATGCAAAGTTTTGCAAATATTTTCTCGAAGAACGAAACACACACACCCAGAGTAGGAGTGGGGAGTATTCTTGTTTTTTTTTCTTTGCTTATTGCGATGCAATACACCATCAAATAAATAAACACATGCACACGTTCATGTATACGCAAATACAACTATCATATGGTCTTTTAGTTCTTATATCACACTGTAAAACTATATGCTTGCTCTAATATATAATATATATATATAATATATGTGTGTGTGTTATGGTGTATGCGTGAGTTCTCGTGCTTATGTTAAGCGGTAACATGAAGCAGAAATGAAAACAATTTAAAGAGAAAATAAAAACCACAACTATACACACAGTGTAACGTAAGAAGAGATATTTTAATGAGAATTTTTACTGTGTCACAATGATTGCATGACTGTTGATTTGTTGGGACCAAATTAATTCGTGTATCGAGCCACTGTAAATGAATTGTGTTTCAAAACCAATTTAAAAACGAATTTCTTTGTACCTAAGCTTTCGCTTTTGGAATGATTTGAAAAATTAATTGAAATTAAACTTCAAACTACAATATTTAAATCATATTTTCATAATAAAGAAATGTTATTGCAGTTTTTCTTTTCTAGAATATTCTACAATGTTTCATGAGCCAATGTTTTACTAATTTACAGAACAATGCTCGCATATTATTATTTAAAAAAATTAATAAGAATTTCAAACGATCCGTTTAACAGACGTCGTAATCAGTTCACTGAACAAATAATTAAATTTGTTGTAAAGAATGAAATATTTTTTATTCGAAAACTATTAACTGACGGCTATACACATACATACTTAATACAATAGAAAATATTGTTTTGAATCTACACTGAAACAGAAATCTTCTCAATCAGTTTGAGGTTAATGTGATAATATCTGATGGGGACGTATTGGTATTGGCAAAGACAATGTCGATAGACATATTGACGGATGAAATAAGGAGAACCCAGGATAGGTTGAAGGAAGACAAATTTTAATGTGTAATGGGAGGACAGTTTGAAGGGAAGGAGGACATTTCAGCTTATCCTTATATTTTTTGACTAGAGAACAAATGTTACAAGATGAACTTTCTCATAACTCAGTTCTTGCTTTAGAAAATAGTTACACAGATTTAGCCACGAAATCTATGTTCAAACTGTGGGTAATGGACTTCGGCGTAAGCCAACTTATACGTGAAATGTTGCTTTCTGAGTGCTTGAAGTTAGTGTATGGTTGAAGTAATGGTGGAACTTTAAAGGTTGGCGGTGCAGAGGCGAAATTATATATGAGAGATGTCTATGAGATGAGTATCTCTCTTACACTGCCGTGAAGTAAAAACGCCATGGTTTTAAGGTAATGATATTTAAAGGTCTCTATGAAAATAAGGAAGATAAAAGTCGACGTAGTCTATTAGGTAGTGTGTTGGCTTATGAGACGTAAGGCCACTGTTCAAACCCTAGGTCAGACATCAAAATCAAAATATGAAAAAATATTTCTTAGAGGACTTTCTCTCAGTAGATTTCTAGCAAAAACTCTGAGAGCAAATAAAATTGCCATGTAAAATTTCTTAAAAAGTCGTTTGTGGTCGACTTTAAACCGTAGGTCTTGCCAAATTAACACACACAACATAAGTGACTGACTGAAGGGTTGTAATCACCAAATATGTATGTATGATGGAAAAAAACCTGTCGTAATAAAAAGATCTCCTAATTCTACCAACACTTTAGAAGACGATTACAATATTTGTTTAAAGAAATACTTAATATTTCATGAGTCACTTACATCTGGGTTATAAGTACTCTGTTCATATTTTCTCTCAATTTATTCGAATAATCAAAACAAATTTTTCAGAGAAATTTAGAGTCTTTCAAAGATAACTCCTAAAAAGGGTTCCAGTACACAGAGAATCTTTGGAAATTGCATTGCTGATGAACTGTCCAAGGCTCAATCGTCTTACAGATGTTCAAGGCAAAGTTATTCAGTTGTTTCAATTAAACAGTGAGTGGAGAATGGTTGTTTTACAGTCTCGTTCATCTTTGTCGACAACATGGATGTACAAGTAATATTGTTAGGCTCTGCTGAGGATAGGACTGGTTTTCTTCTTTCCTTAAATCGCCCGACCATTAATTGCGTTATTGCGGTTTTTCATGCTATTGTTCTATCGGCTTGTTATTCTCTCGAATGAAAACATAAAAATTCCTTTAGAAAGAGCAGCTAAATTTATCAAACAAATTTGCCCAATTAAGTGAATAAAAAAAACGACTTATTGCGGTTTTTTTAATGTTGGCTGTAAAAAAACCAGTATACAGGGCTTCATAAACCCCTTTTTAAATATGTACTCTTATTTACAATCTAAATACATAATTCCAAAAACTGTAAAAATAAAAAAAAAATTTCTAACTTGATATGCAAACAAAGTTCAATGTCCGTAATTATTAAAATTATAACCAAGGACGCAAGAAAAAGCAACAAAAAATAATAATTAAAATTTAATAACGAAAATTGATTAAATTCGCACCACCAGCCTTAATGGTGCCACTGTTAAAAACCTAAATAGAAACTCACACACTCACACTACATACGAAATACAAAAACAAAAACCCAAACAAAAAAAATGATAAAATTCTTCTTCTTCATTCTGTTTAAAGCAATGGTGTTTTGTTTTTCTGTTTGATCTTACTCTGCTGTACTGTATTACAGTGTGTGTATGTTAAAAGTGAGTGGGCCACTCGGTCATAGTGGATGTGTGTGACATCTGGTGGTTTGGTGCGACATTTACTCTCTGCTTAAATCAACTCTCTGTGCTGTCCTGTTTTGCTGTGTGTGTTCATGTTGAATATAGTATTTAAATGTGTGTGAAACACCAGCATGGCATGAGTTAAAAACATGTCTCACATCATATTATCGATTTACGATTTTCTTGCTTTCTCTAGTATAAACCTAGCGACGATAGACCTGCCAAACCAAATAACCGACTAAAACGATGACTGCAACAACGAACGCAGTGTGTGTTTATTTATTTATTTTTTTTTTTTTTGATACCGTGTGTGTGTGTGTTTGCATGCTTTTTTTTATGAATAACAGATAACAACAATAATAATATTCTGCTGCTACAGTTTGTTGTTGGACTGTGAGAAGGCGATAAGAGAAGCTTAGAACCGTATTTTGTAGTATGGCATGGTAGGTAGAGCGGGGCTTATGGCTGTTGTCACTGTAGTATACGGTTGAATGCTTATAGTTCGTATGCACGTTTGTTTGCTTATTTTACAGTGAATGCATGAATGAATGAATGCTTGAGTTTTCAACAGACAAAGAGAAAGAGAGGGAGCGAGTGAACGACACAAGTGCAATAATAAAAAATAACATTTATTTTCTTGAATTTAACAAATTATTTGAAATTTTTGCAAAAAAAAAAAACGAAAGAAAATTGAAAAACGATAACAATAACATCAGCAAATATGACGTTATTTTCTTGTAAACTCTTTTCTTTTTGAATCTCTGTCATCGTCATGACATTTTGCTCGATTTAAGCCGAAAAGAAAATAAGAAAATGTGAATGCGAATATTTATTTTAGGGGTTCCTTCCTCTCTTTACAGCTACCCCATTTATGTACATATTCCTTTACGGAAGGTTACATCATTATGAATAGCAAGAATAGAACAGAACAATAGATGCAGAAATCAGTGTTGCCAGATAGCACGGTTCATTGTTTTTTACGAAATGTTGAGTATTTCATTAAAGGTTTTCGAAAACTATTCAGATCGGCCTAATGTTTTACATTTATTTCACAAATGCTGGCTTTAATTCTGTTGGCTGTTACACTCTCTATAAGGCTACTACAACTTTCTCTAACGTTTTTTAGTGATTTTCTGGCAGTTAAACGATATCAAACAATTATTAATTTCATAACAATACCTACGGTTTTGAAGAACTGATCTCAATGCTGAACTAGCGTTGATTTCAATCGTAGAATTTTAAAGTTGTTCTTCTAACGGAAAATTATATAATGCTTTAATAACTCTCAAACGTTTCCATGAAAAATGTATTTCCTTTGGTTTAAACTTTAAATCTACTGCCACTGAAATCATAAGAAAATTTATTCCCACAGTCCGACAACACTGTACTGTAGACAGTGTTATAATTATTGCATGAGATGGGATAGGGATAAGATAGTATTTATTTTAATTATTAATTATTAATAGTTTTCTTCTTCTTCTTCTTGTTTCTCTTTCATATTTTTTTTTCTGGGTCATTGATGTTTTCCAAAATGACACAACTTGGAATAATCTCATTTCATTATTTTGTTGTTGTTGTTTTTTTCCTTTTTTTTTTTTGGCAACAATTCAGAAAATATTAACCCGATATACTACATAAGTTTTGCTTTGGTTGCCTTTTTGAATGACCTTAATAAAGTTTAAGTGAGGGGGGTTAAACTGTATATAAAAGGGGTCAACAAAGATTACAAAATTTCTTGAAATCGAAATGAAATTTTTAATGAGTTATTGATTGATTGATTACGAATTGATTTTTACAAATCCATAGGAAAATGCATGTGACAATACATAATGACATCGGGTTATCCATTTAGCGGTATTGCAATGCCGATAGCTGTCTTTCATCTGAAGCGTTATTTATTCGTTTAACAAAAAGTCGTGTTACAAACGAGTCCACTTTTGCATAATTACGGGATGGTTATAATCGCTCAAGGATTTGTAAAGATTATAAAGAAGTTTTAAGAAATTCTACATTTTAAAAATATGGCAAAGCAACATCGCAAAAGTAAAGCGGATAATACGAATTTATCCAATTCGCAGTGTTTTTTTTTTGCATATTGGGCGTATGATAAACAGTTCCAGTTCCCTAGAAATAATATCACACATCAGTGCCACTTCTTGAGAAACAACGAATGGCAACTCTATCACCCTAGAATCTGGTTAGAATCTGCAGCAACGAATGGCAACTCTATCACCCCAGAATCTGCTTAGCGTGTAAACACTTGATTAAATCACTCAAAAAATAATAAAAAGATGGGGAAAGAGATGCTAAAGATGTTAAAGACTTTAAAAACTTTCACAAGGTTATTACGTACATTTCAATGCATACGTCTTCCGGAAACATTGCATTGATAAAAATAAAGATAAAATTATACAGCTCAATGGCTGCAGATCGGTTCTGAGCAGATTACTTCTTTTGTGATCTGAACTACGTTGAAATTTTAATCAAATTAGATTATCTTATCAGCTCTATTGCGTCACCGTACTCTAGTAGGTTGTGTGTTGGCTTATTACTCGTGATGCCACACTTCAAACACCAGCTTAGACATCTCCAGCAAAACGAAATATGAAAAAATATTGTATAAAACAACACGCACAACATGAAAGGTGTAATCCTGCCTAAAGGGTTCTGATGTCCAATTAAGTGAATAAGTTGGGGCATCTTTGTCACTGTACATATCTATTCTTACTGGGCATGATCGTAATGGGAGAGTTCTACTATAGAGGCAGTAGACCGACTGTGTAGGAATTTTGTACTGGCCTCTCTTTAATATAACTAGGGTTACCTCGATGACTTAATTTTGAAACTAATTTTCATCTGATTGTCAAAACTGATTCAACAGGACATGTCAGTTAGTCCTTACGATAGCGCTGCATCGCTATCGACACTTGTATGTGTGTCAAAGCGAAGCATTCTTTCGTGTTCACACACCACTATTATTTTTTTCTGTATACAATGAAATTCAATTAATTTTTAATGAAATTAATTCAATTGCGTTGCACCTTCCTGCTCTACCCTCTCATTCGTAAACTCTAACGTTGTGATAAAAACTTTCATAATGTGAGACAAGGCCTTCTTCACAATCACTTGGTAACCTTACGGAAAAGAGCATTTACGGTGATGACAAGAAATTACAAGTGAGAATAGAATGTGTGTGTGTGTAAGTGTAAGAGAGTGTGGTGTGGAGAGTAGATCGAAATGTAAATGTTTTTCCTGTGAGTAGAAATGCAAAAAAAAAAAAATTCAAACATTTCTAGTGTTGGTTGTTGGTTAATGTTATTGTTGTTGTTATCCTTATTTATTGTAACTTATTGTACCGTTAGACCGCAGTCATTAAAATCCTTTGTTTTAGCTGACTGTTAATATCCCCACAACAATTGCCTCATTTTGTGTTATTGTTGTCGTAGTCGTTGTTGAATTATTTGTTTTTTGTTTTGTTTTGTTATTGTTTTTCATATTTTTTTATTGAGGAAATGCAATTGTCGTTTTAAATGCCGTTTTTTTCTTTTCTTCGTGTTTTTACCGATATTTTTCCTATGTTTTTTAGAGAGAGAGAGAGAGAAAGAGCGCAAGCAAAAGGTAAACGTTTGCTTGGCCCCTTAAGAGTACATATTGTATAAAAACAATAAAAAAAAGTGAAAAACAAATACAAAAAATACGAGAATTTATTTATTCTGGGTCGGTAGTTCAAAATGAAGAAAGAACAAGATTAAAGGATGTTAACAAAAGAGGTGGAGGAAATATTGCAAAAGGAAATGAGAAATGAAAACCATATCTATGTTGGAACGGACAATATAGAAAGAAATTCAAATTGAATTTGCATGTGCATAATTGTATTTGCAAATTAATATCATTGAGTTTAATACTCATACATACTTCTTGTTAGGAAATCTTATAAAACTTAAAGCATAAAAACATGTTTTACCATTTTTGTTGTTTGA
>QOCX01004271.1:0-15135 GCA_005959815.1 Sarcophaga bullata | reverse complement strand
AACATACCGGCATACAAAAACACAATAAGAATTTATTGAAAAAATCATAGAAAAGTTTCTGATAAAAATAAAATTAAATGTTTCCAATAAAACAACAACTATAAAGTGTATTTTTACTACACATACGCAGAAATATTTAAAACAGAAAAGTTTTTATTTTGTTTTGTAAGGTAAGCAGCAACAGCAGCAGCAGTGTAGCCCCATGGCAGACAACGTCATCAGATACTAAAAAAAGAAATTTTCCTACAAAAAAAACAGAAACAAAAGATCACAACAACAATGAAATCGTATAAGAAAAAAATATAGTGTGACGCTTATTTACCAAAAAACAAAAAAGAAAAATTATAAAAAATAAACAAAACGCAAATCAAATGAAATAACGTGGTATGACGGCAACGTGTGTGTGCATTAAACAGTATCAAGAAGCTGGCTATTCCATAATACAACAATAAATAAAAAAACAATTTCTATATAAAAAAAATTTGTTGTTTTGTTTTACTTATTTTTTTCGTGTTCTCATTTTATTGTTGCTGTTTTTGTATTGCCTTCAAATTCAAGAGCACCACCACACAAACCAGCACTCTCAAGAGAAGCACCTCAGGTTAGAAAAATAAAACAATAGAGAATTAGTAATAGTAATAGCAATAGCAACAACAGCAACAACAACAACAACAGTAATAATAAAGTGTATAAAAAAAACTAATCTAATCAAGAAAAATTGAAAAAAACAACGTAAGAAAAAGTAGTAAAAAAATAACAAAACAACAACAAGAATACTTAGGTGATTTTGTTACATTTGCAATCAAAAAGACGTATTTTAAAGTTTTCTTAAATTATTATTAAACAACAACAACAACAATAACAATAAAAAACAATAAAATTTATAAATCAGGCTATACCCTACACTGCTGTGCTTGGAAATCAACTTCAATGATATTGAACAAAACAAAATTGCCTTGTAAAGAGTCGCTATATGCTAAGCAAGTTGAGAAGCTGAACGCCGCTCTTTGTCCATGAATAACGAGGGCTACTCAGGTAAATTTCAAAGCATTCGAATGTAACTCTTCTGGATTCCACAATATTGATTTGCTGAAAAACTGTACATAACCAGAAATTTCAAACTGTCCCCAGGCTTCGAAGTTGTGTTCAGTTCAATTAAAAAAGGTATCCTCCGGCCAATATAAAGAACAGCTCAACATCGTTGGCAGCAGGATTGCACGTGCTGTATTACGGGCGTCTATTAATCTGGCGTGGATAAAAATGGGAGTATTTTAGTCTTTCTGATCATTACGTTTCTAATGAGCTACTAGAAGACATGCTGAATGTCTCATCATTCTTTCGCATGACTTCTGAAGGATCGGAGCACCCTAAGAGAAGGCGGAAACTTTTGTTTGTCTCATGTGTCAATTTCAATATCCCTGCCAGTGGTATCTCGCATTTGTCTGAAGCAGTTCTTTTCACTCTCTACATTAGGAAATTAAGTTACTTTCGTGTCCAAAACTCTAAAAAAAGCACTTTAAAATTCGGCTTTTTGGTGCCCAGTTTTTAGAACTAACTGTGCCTGTAGTTGTAAATCGCCGTAGTGTACTAAACAGTGCCTAGTCTAGTAAGTAGACAAAAGACCGAGGAGATTCAACCCCTGGCTCAAACTTTTCAACCAAAACTGTGACTTCCCCTCAGCGGCCTTCTGGCAAAAATTCTTTTTTTTCTTAATGGGGAGTCCATTATCACTTAAAAATATGTCATGTTTAGTTTACGCATAATTTATAGTTCTCTTCGTCCATACCCTTGGCATACGTCTTATCCAGTATTTACTTTAATACCTACAATACAACAATAACAGTGGGTCCATACTACAAGACGCGCCTAGTAAATACAGATACCAATGATAAGTTTTTCAAAAATATCTCGTTAGGAGTCGATCGGCTCCTCCACTCATGAATAAAATTCACACACAACAAGAGGTCTTCATGACCAGTTAAGTAACTATGCCTGTTGTTGATCCCTATCCTGGATCACACAAGATTTGGATTTGATAGTTTGATTCAATGGTTATATATAATTATCGCTTCAAAAATTGTAGCCTTAATGGCTACCTTCCCTTGTATTTGAAGAGAAATTTCAACTTTCTTCTGTTTTATGATGGCCTGCAAATTTTTCTGCTGAAAGCGGTGTGACCTAATGCCAGTATTGGCAGTTTTTCTAATCACATTTTTCTTGGAATTATTATTTATATTATCAAACCTTCATGATTCATCGATTACATTTGCTAGTCAACTCACATTAAACACTGACAACTGCTTTCAAACAACAATATGGTCTTAATTAATCTGTAAAGCTATTGGCGAACGTTCGTAGTCTCAACTTTTAACCCTAAACGATCAAAATAAATACCGTTATTTTTTGATACTTATTGTCACTATCAAGGATTACAAGCTTGATCTGGTATCACTTTCGATCAACGTGAATCCATCCGTGTTATCGATATGAAGTAAAATCCACGATTGTAGATGTGCCCTAAAATACTTTAGGCTGGAGTAGAAGTTATAGATTTTCGAAACGTAAATTGGAAGAAATAAAAGAAAAGTTTTTTAAGTGGCCTAGAATGCAAAATTCTCCATGATTATGGTAAGAAAAGTAAAAAGGGAGGCTATGTTTAGGTGATATAATGTCCAAAAAGATCCACATGAAATTCGAAATAAAAAAATTAGAAGAAAATTAAAGTTCGCCATGATTGCGATAATAAATATTAAAAAGGAGACTGTTATCGGGTCATATAGTGACACAAAAGTCACATAGAAATTCGAAATAAAAAATGGAAAACTGTAAACAAAAGTATTTGAAAAGAATTTTATTTTTAAGTAAATTTGGTTGCTGTATAATGGACCACTGAACTGGATGCATTTCATTAAGAAAATTTCTCATAATTTTAGAAAAATTCTTATAATTCCTATACAAATGCAATAGCATCATGTATAGTATAGTAGAGCAGAGTATTTGAAAGTCGTACATGATCGATTATTACTTTTTTTTTACTTCCTAATAAACTTTGTTGTTATTGTTGTTGTGTGATTATTATTTATATTTTGTTTTAACAAAAATTATTCAATTTCTTATAGACGCTGCTGTTATTGTTGTTGCTGTTGTCAAATTTGTTGTTGTTGTTGTTGTTGTTGTTGTTGTTGTTGTTATTATTATTTAAATATAAAATTCACTTATACTTAATGCTAGCGGCTCCCAACCCATGGACGTTCTCTAGCTGAAAACAGTTATTTTCGTATCGCATTCGAGAGGTGCACACAACAGACAGAGCACAGAAAATCGAAAAACAAAATATAAAACGGCGGTCTATTTTCTCTCTAAGTGAACGAACGGTGAGCAGACAAACGTCATAATGCAGGGATCATTAAAAAAAAATGTTAAACAAAAAATAATAAAGATTTTAAGCAACATTTTTTGTAAATAAATAAATAAAAAAAAGATAAAACTAATTACGGAAATCGTACGTAAAAAAATAAATCAAAAAAAAAACGACTGTAACCTAATGCTGTAAAGATCTATTAAAAGAGCCGTCATGTTATTAGTGAAACGTTTACAATGCGAGAGTTTTTTGTTTCATCATAAATATGAAATTTTTTTTTTTTTTTTTTTTTTTTGAACAGCTCATCATGATTTACTAAAACAAAAAAAAAAACTAAAATATGTGTGTCCAATCCATATTATTTTTAAACTTGAATTAAATGCAAACAAAGCTCAGGAAAAACAAAAATTTAAAAAAAAAACATATTTTCTGATGGAATCTCCTCATTGTGTGTTTGTGTTTTTGTTTTTGTTATTACTAAACTGCGTACTTGACAACGAATGAGTTCAAGACCCTCAAATATTTGTTTTTTTTCAACATTCAAAACTATTGGTTGGGGGTATAAGTATAAAAGCAGATTAACTAGTTTCGAAAACTTTTTGACCCTTTAACGGTGTATATACTAGCATATGAATATGCATTGTTGTTAATAATTAAACTTTTTGAAAGACTAGAACTTATTTTTAAATTCCATAATAAATGAATCAAACGTGTAACGTTAATGTTAATAATTCATTTATTTTTATGCAAATCAATTTAAATTTTCTGCAAAAAGAATATAAAAATAGAAAATGCAAAGTGAAATCTAAAATTCTTATTGTCCTCGATTTAAGTGCAACAGCCCTTATGGAAAAACTATGTTAAAGCAATTTATTCTATGAAGTTTTTTCAAAATATGATTTCGAACAACAAGAATACTGCACTCTGATAACGAGTGCATTGGAAACACACACCAGGGGGGGTCTCACAGTGTATTTCGCTTCGAAAAAGTTAACACATTTTCGATAAGAAATAGACGAAACATACAAATTCGAATGATTTTTCTTTTCGAATCGACAAACACAGTAGAGTTTACATGAAAAGTGTTTTCGCTAAAGTTAAAATTACTTTCAGGTTGTTAAAAATAAAATGTTTACGATGGTAATACCACTGAAATTAGTATCAAATAGTTTTTGTTTTTTTTTTAATTTGGTTACGGTAAATTTGTTTTCAATAATGAACCTTATTTTGGAATGCCAATTGTCTTGTAAGCAATATTTCGTTTGCACAGAAAAGGTTTCAATAACTTAAATTAGTTTGGATACGAAAAAAACTTTTCCTAGGCAATTTAAACACACAAAAAAATAAGAAAATAATGGACTCATGAGTAGTGAAACCACAAAAAAAAAATTAAACTGATTAAATCGCTACAAAAACAGAGCTGCTTATGAACTAAATCAAGCAGAACAGATTTTATTTGACTCTCAATGAACCTATAGAAACGATACCAAACCAATATTGCCGCTCTCCATAATTTTCTCGTGTGCAGAGAAGCATTCCTAACTATCGAGTTCTTATTTGATAAATCTGATTGAACCTTGTGTCGAGCAACGGCCAGCTTATCACATACATAAATACATCAATGAAGATTCATCTGAAACTCTAGAAATTAAATGCTTTAAAAATATTCTTTCTACCACCCAATATAATTATTTTTGTTTTTTAATTTAACATGTAGTTTTTGATCAATTTCACAGTCAACAAACATAAAATTTTTTTTAAAAATTTCACCTTGATTTGATTGTTGTATTCTCTCCCTCTCTCTCTCTCTCTCTCTCTCTGTGTCTTTTAGAAGAATAACCAACATACTTTCCTTGTATTAAGATTTTTAATGAAACATCTCATATTATAAGACTAGTCAACTAAAAAGTGCAAAAGGAAGCTGTGCACAAGACCAAGGTCGTACTAAGTCACCGAATGAGCTGCTATTGAAACTGCAAGAACCTAAGAAAACCTACAAATATGGCCAACAATAATATTGATTCGTTAATGAGCGAATGGGATGAACTAAGTCGAGAATTTTTGGATTTGGAAGTAAGTTTTCCAAAATCAAAAACATTTTTTGTAGAAATTTATTACATTTTTCTTAATATTCTGTTTATATTTCCAGGATTGTAATCGCAAATACATTGAATTACTAGAACAATTGCATTCCCATCAACAAAAATGTTTCAATGAAATCAAACATCAACGCTATCGCATGAATCAAATTAGTGCATCACTAAAACAGTAAGTTTTTCTTTCTTTATTTCTTTCTTTCTTTTTAATTTATTTAATTTTCTTTAGTTTATTGACATTAATTTGTAAATTTAAAATTAATTTAACAAAACGTATAAAGTTTTATTTTATTTTTTTTTCCTATTTTTATTGTTAATGTGTGATTAGATTAGTAAATATTGTTTTAAATATCGTTTGTTCAATATTACTCAACCAATGGACTTTAGCTTGTGATAATAGTTTCAATTCTAAAGAAAATATTATTAAAGATCAATAGACATTTAATATTTAATTTTATAATACAATACTTTGAATACTTTTACTGTGTTTTGCTAAAAGACTTTCAATAAATTCTCAAAAATATATAATCTTTCTTTTTTATGCTATTTTAGTAAAAAAAAATAAAATAAAAAAAAAAAAAGAAGAAGAATATGCACAATTCTTTTATGGCTTAATATAATATAATAACTTTTTCCATAATGTGTAAATTTTTTTTTTGCCATAATATAATAAACATCAAATCGGACATTATCAAGGTCAAATGTTTTTGCAATAATTTTCGCAAAATTTATTTAAAAAAATCTAATCAATTAACACATGTTTTTCTGATAAAAAAAAAACAAAATTTGCAATTAATTTTATTCAGTTGTCAACAACACAAATTGTTTCAAGAGGTTGCTTACTACAAAGCTACAAAGGCTTCTTTAGATTAGATTTAGATTCTTTAGTCCTTCCGATCAAATATATTTTGTTTTATTCTATAAATTGTTGCTATTTTAAAGGTTATTCCTTTATAATCCAGTCAAAGCTGCTTATTCACAAACTATAATTTACTTAATTGGTCATTACAATCCTTTAATTTGGTTTTCAAACTAGCTTCTCATACCAGCCATGTTGAGTGTATCAAATTTCAGTCTTGAGTGGGGCGGGATGAAAGCCGCCGTGGTCTAGTAGGTAGTGTGTTGGCTTATTAGACGAAAGGCCAGGGTCCGAATCCCCGGTCAGTCATCAAAAACGAAATATGAAAAAATATTTCTTCGGCGGCTTCCTCTCAGCAGATTTCTGGCAAAAACTCTGAGAGTAAAAAAATTGCCATGAAAAGTTTCTCAAAAATCTGTCGTTCGGAGTCGACTTTAAACTGTAGGTCCCGCCACTCATGTATAAAATTAACACACACAACATAAGTGGTGATGAGAAGCTAGGCCGTAATCCTGGCTGAAGGGTTATAATGGCCAATTATGTATGTTATGTATGTGGGGCGGGATCTACAGTTTAAAGTCGATGCCAAGCAACAGATTTTTAATGGTTTCAATAATTGGAAAATCTTCAATCTACGAAACCAAAAAACAAGCGAAAGTACTTAAGACCTTTTGAAAGAAATAATAAGGAAAAAGGGAAATACTTTGTGACAATCCTATTGATCCTTAAAGGCGTTAAAAACAAGCTGCGATACGCAAAAGACGATTCATTGCATTAGTTATTTAGATTTAACTCACCTGTACCCTTACGAACGGATTTTTGTGTAATGCTTAGCTCTTAAGCAATCGAAATAGTTCTCCTTATAAAGGTCATTCGAACTTGAAAATTTTCATTATTTTATTGAATTTTAACAAAATATTCTCTCAGAGTGTAGTACATAGTTTTTTAATATCGAAATTAACGTTATGGATGGCTATCTATTATTGTGTGAGTAACACATACATACATACATACATAATTGGTCATTACAACCCTTTAATCAAGATTATGACCTAGCTTCTCACACCATTATGTTGTGTTTATTAATTTTATACACGAGTGGCGGGAGCTACAGTTTAATGTCATTTCCGAACGATGGATTTGAGAAACTTTTAGTGGCAATCTATAGTTTTTGCCAGAAAACAACTGAGGACAGCTGGAATGTAAACCACGGGCTCGAGTCTAATAAGCCAACACATTACTTACTAGACTACGGTGACTTCAAAAATAAAGACACTTGCTCTTGCAGATTGTTGTGTGTTGGGCAACTAAGGTGACAGCAGAGAAAGTGGCAAGAACGGAAGACGTCCTTTGGTAAAGACTTCTGTAAGACCTCTTTTGGTCTGATCATGCAGGTGATAAGCCAGAGAGATTACTCTCCTTGACGGAACAGAGGATATTGCAGTATACCTAAGGTATTATGGTTCGGTTAGGATAGTTGCAAAAAAGTAAATTTATTATGAACTTGGTAGTACTTTTTTTTAATAAAAATTAAGCCTTGTGGATAAAGGTCGGTATGTGGGATAGGATTATCCCTTCTTACTGCAGGATTCTGAGGCTAAGGCGTATACTTTGAATTCTTAGATGGATTTTTTTTCCATTGGGCTCAGTGAGTGAGCCTCTACTAGAATATGTAAGGCTGATATTGATAGCAGACTGGCTTTTGCTTTTCTCATTAACTTCCTTTCGATACTTTCCTTTACGATTTCATTCAAACAAAGTATTGGCGGTTGGCAACCTTAGCATTAAAAAACTACAAAAACTACAGTAAACCAATTACCTGCTTAACTGGAAAATTTTGATTATTGAAACTAAAACAAGGCGGCGTAATAGATTAGTAGGCATATCAGTTGAAAAAAAATTTGTTAATAAACAGCACTACACTACTACAGTTTCAAATAGGGTTTTGTTTACTATTTGCCAGATACTTTAATCGTAATGTGATGTGATATAAATCTGAGCAGTAGACGTCGTTATAAGGTATTTCCAGCCTCCTGGCATAAACCATTAGAGACCAATGTCCTATTATAACTGCTAATGGGGTTGCTCAGAAGGAATCTTGTTACGTCAAGGCAAATTCTGTTCTGTTCTGCTTACGTCCAATCGGGCCATATTTGCCTGCAGTCTCTACAAGTGAGTTCATTAACCCATCTTATGTTTATAAATGAATGGAGTTTTTGTGAAATCATTTGTTTGCCTCTCTGCAGAGAAGCGCCATTCTCATATAGCAGTTGAATTGAAATTAAAAAAATTGGAAAAGAAACGTAATTTTCCAATATAAAAAAACAAATTGGCCAATAACATATCTTGATAATGGAAAATCATAACCTTTAATCGGTAAAGAAAGTCATAATTATCCACAAAAAAATTTGTTGTCTTATCAGTATTGCTAAGTTCATCTATGAAAAATTTATTACAATAATAAAAACAAAGAATTTATTAATTATTGTATCGTATTCCATTTATATTGTTCTATTGTCGGTATCCCGCAAGGTGTTTTTTTTTCTTTTCTTTTAATTTGAACTTTGATTTTCTTTTATAACATGTTTCCACTGAACCCGATAAGCAAACATATTCATTGAACACCTATAAAGTTAATATTCTGTTGTTGTTGGGTATTCAAGTCATTTACTCTAATAAAGGTGAATGTGTTTTTGTTCTTGCTATTTAATCAAACGATTTTCTTGTCCATTTCGCAATTATTGATAAGAACATATGACGGCATTCATAAACAATAAAAAGGTGTTTCTCTTCTTTTTATTTCGTATGTAAGAAATTGATGAACATGAAAAGCAAACTCATACAAATTTCTTAACCTTGAAATGATGTTTTTAGGAAATCTTTAAGTAAAGCAATCCTCAAATCAAATCTTGTCTTTGTAGCCACCAAAAGAATGGTAATGTAATGGTCGATTTCAACTATTTTTATTATTTCCTTGTCATTTTCAACAAGATTGCTGGAACATTGCTAGACAAAATTGCTCGTAAAGAAAAAAAAGGAGGACAAAGAGAAAAACAGAAATCATCTCACTACTCATCTACAATCAGTATTACATATTCTAGCAGAATCTAACTCGCTAAGGCCATAGGAAAAAGAGTCCATCTAAGAATTCTCAGTGGACGCCTCAGGTTTAGATTCAGAGGATATGCTCAATCCTATTCCACATGCTGACCCTTATCCACAAGGCTTAGTTTCTAATAAAAAAAAATACTACCAACTTCGTAATAAATTTACTTTTCTGCAATTATCCTAACCGAACCATAATACCCTAGGAATACTGCAATATCCTCTGTTCCGTCAAGGAGAGTAAACTCTCTTGTTTATTACCTGCATGATCAGGCCAATGGAGGTCTTACCCAAGTCTTTACCAAAGGAGGCCATACCCATCGCCCATCATAGCTTCCGCTCTTGTCGCTTTCTCTGCAGTCACCTTAGTTGCGAAACACATAATCTGTAAGAGCAAGTGTGCTTTAGTTTTGAAGTCGCCGTAGTCTATTAAGTAGGGTGTCGACTTATTAGCCCTTGGTTCAGGCCCAAGCTCAGATTTCGACAACTTCCTCTCAGTAGTCTTCTGACAAAAACTACAATTTAAATTAAAATTACCATGAAAAGTTTCTCAAATCCATCGTTCGGAGATGACATTAAACAGTAGGTTCCGCCACTCATGGATAAAATAAACACACACACAACATGAGTAATGTGAGAAGCTAGGTTTTAATCTGAATTAAAAGTTTTTAAAGACCACCTAAGGGAGTAAGTTCATTTATTTGACTGGACATAATTGCTTTACGGTGCTAGAATAAGTCAATAAATGGCTCTTCTATTGTCGTTAATAAGAACTTTAGTTCTTTACTCTACGCGGTCTTGAAATAAAATTCAGGACCACAACGCATACAAGATAATTTTGAAGCCACTTCTCATATTAATTTTCTCATCTTTCTCTCTTTCAGATTTAAAAATATACAATCACCCGAAGATAAGGAAAAAGTTGCTGAATTACAGAAAAACACGATAAAACGTAAGGCACAACTGCATGAAATTGAACAATCATTACCAGCTAAATCAGGACGTTATCTAAGGGTAAATATTGAAATAAAAAATCATAAAACAATTCAAAATTAATTTTTGTTTCCTTCTTTCCAACAATAGATTATTTTGGGTGATGTTAACGTATCCATACTGAATAGAAACGATAAAGTACGCTATAAAGCATGATATGTAAAATATTCAAATGGATACTCAATGTTATTGGCCTGTTGAAATAGGCTTTCGTAAATTTAATATTCAACTACAGGTACAGACAAATCATTATTTTCATTCATTCATTCATTTCGAATTGATTTGCAATAACAACGAATATGATTTTATTTTATTAGAGCTCTTGAATTGTCATACATCTTTTTACTGGTTTGGTATTATTGCACTTTAACTATACGTGAATCGATATTGAAAGTGAATGGTTCACGTATTAAGGGTTGGTGGCGTGCCCATCATTTCATATCGACGGTGGCAGCTGGCGTATTATTGGTATGGCCCCAGGGTGAACATTGGCAACTATTTAGAAATCAATTCATGTACTTTAATGCCTACATAAGTAAGTATGAGTTTGAGTTTTCAAAACGATCTGAATTTTATTATTTTAATTAACTTTAATAGGCATGGTCCAATATCTACAATTCGGTTATCAGAAGGGTCTCCTGTATCGTCTAAAAGCATTGGGCGAACGTCATAATATGGATATTACCATTGAAGGCTTTCACTCGTGGATGTGGAGAGGTTTAAGTTTCTTATTACCTTTCCTATTTGTAGGTTATGCTTTCCAAGCCTATAATGCTTGGACTCTATACAAACTGGCAACCAATCCACCAGATGCACCTTGGCATGTAAGTTAATGTTATCATGATGTGATATGAGTTAAGAAGTCTCTTTAAGTGTTTTATTTTCTTTTGTTTTCTTTTTCTTTTATCAAAGGTTTCTGTCATGTGCGGCTTATTCTTTTTGCTGTTTATTGGTAATATTACCACAACCTTATTGGTGGCCCGAGAAAATACGTGAACGTGCTAAGGAGCGTTATCGTCTTATCAGCATGGGCAAGTCAATGAAATTACGCAAACAAATGAAGGTGAGTTTTAGTTTTCTAAAAAAATACACAAAAAAACATTACGTGGGTATAAATAGGATAGGTTAGGTTAGGTTATAACAGAGACCTCTTGATCAATTATAACCCTTCAATTAGGAGAGAAAAAAAGAGAAGAGAAAGAAGACGAGGGTGGTTAACAAATGAATGAAAAGAAAGGGAAAAAGAGATAAAAACATCCCCCTAGCCAGTCAAACCCATTAATAACCCTTTTAGGTTCTCAAGTCTATAAACTTTCAGATCTACCAGTTCATTAACAAATACTACCTACCTACCTACACGCATCTGTAAATTAGACCAATGGCATAAAAAGTGGTCCACTGTTTCCTCTGCTTCCCCACAAACTCCGTAGAAATCTGAGATATTCCTCTTTCGTCTATTTGTTCTATGTCTAAAGGGGGTCATGCTTCATTAGTACTCCTATAATAGCTTTTACCTACCGTCTTTCCATGTCCAGAGTAAGTTTCGTCCCTGTAGGATTGAGCCTTGGCCATAAGGCCCACGCAAACCAATCGTCCGTTCTACAGCCATATGCACGCTATACAAGTGAATTGAACTTTTGCTCAATAATCTCAAAAAAACCCACTGGCGGTCTCACCGACTTCTTTTCTAATAAATGTAGCTTACAAAGCTGAACCTGAGTTTGCTAGTTCATCTACAATTTCGTTGCAAACAATGTGCAATAACCAGATACCCAGCATAATTAACTTGATAATCTGGCATAAATGCCATTGGAGTAGGTCTTACCGACTTTTTCTCTAATATAGCATCCAAAGCTGAACCTGGGTTTGCTAGTTCATCCTCAATTTCATTGCAAAGAACGTGCAATAACCAGGTGCCCAGCATAATACAACTTGATAATCTGGCATAAGGCTGCTTAGCAGTCATGACCCCTCAAATTGTTTAGTGTTGCCTGATTATCCATAGAAATTATAACTCTTGAGTTCTTCGATGTGTATTTCCTAAGCAGTTAGATAACGCCCCCGTAGATTGGCCTGAAATACAGTACATTCCCACAGAAGCCTGTATGACAGACCCCAGCACTTATGTCCCTCCTCCCATTTTGAATTTGTAGTAAACAGCTCAGTCATCGAAGAGTTTATCCGAACCTATACAGACTTCACTATCAAGGTATTATCACATTCAGCGTATGGCAAAATCAGAAAATCAGAATCAGAAAAACTTTAAAATCCTCAATAACTGCTACTGCTTTGATGAGCTAAAAAAATGTTTACAAATTTTCATTTTCATTTACAGAATAGCATAAGCGAATGTGAAATTACTGGCAAACAAGCCAACAGCACAACACCCATGGCTGATTCAACGACAGCAGTGGATTCAACGAATCCAGAACCGGAAACAGATGCAAATACAGAAGAGAAGAAAGACAACTAGTGATAATGATAATAATAATAATAATAAAATAAATAAAACCAATCCCCGATATAAATCAATTTTAAAAAACTGAAACTGAACTTAAGTTCCACTACATTTAATTTAAAAAAAAAATAAAATAAAATAACGTAACGTAACGTAACGTAACGTAACGTAATGTAACGTAATGTAACGTAACATGCAGACTCTGTTTAGTATAATAAATACAAATAATTTAGCAAAACAAAAAACTAACCTACCGAAATGAATAGAAAGTAAATTTAAATAAAAAAAAAACAAGAAACATCACTTCACACAAATAGAAATAGAAAATAAAACTTTACCTACACCCTCCTCCTCATTATAGAGACACACTTTATTACACTTTACATATGATACGATAATGATGATGATATTTTCTATGAAAAAAAAAAAAGAAACAACAACAATATAAAGTTGGATATTCAAGATATTTAAATACGTAAATAAGTGTAATACGGTTAATTTATAATTAAAATTCCTTTCTCTCTTTTTTTTTTTTTTTGTTTCTGTTCTTTCAAAAATGGTGTCACATTTTAGTTAGTTTTCTTAGTTAATTTTGTTTTTCTATTTTTTGATTAATTTAAATTAAATGTGTATGTATGTTTATTTTATTATCTTTTATTTAATACTGTATGTATGTAGTATATGTAGTTTTTCTTTGTTTACTTTTTCGCTCTTTTTTTTTTAATTATTTATTATTATTAAGACTGTAGTTAGGCTCAGGAATATTTCATTCCAAATCAAAACAAAAATAGTAAAAACAGGAAATGAAGTATAAAATCAAGGTATAGTGTGTCCTTTTTTGTTTCTCTCTTTTATGTATGTTTGTTACCTAAAGAGCTAAAAAGAACATCAAAACCAATTAAGATTTTAATTTATTTTTCCTTTTAACGTACATATATGTCTTGTATTAATTCAATTGATAGCATTTAAAAACAAACAAACAAACAAACAAAAATAAAAGATAAATAAAACACCAAACACTTAATCACAAAAAAATAATACAACAACTATTTAAAGAATTTAGTTTAATAAGCCATTAAATGAATTGAAAACCCGTCTCCCTTATAATATTAGTTTGAAATTTAAATATAAATTTAAAAGAAAACAAAACAACAACAACAAAAAATATTCTTGTAATCGAAAATGTTAATAAATGTTCTTAATTTTAAGAATTTAAATAACTGTGTATAATAAACTGGCAATTTTAAACAAAATAGCTTGGAATACTTTTATTCTAATGGTTTACATTAAATTCCTTTCGTCAAGATAACAACCAAACTTCTTACACCACCCGTATTGTGCTAATTTGATGCATGAGTGGCAGGGTTTAGAGTTTATAGTCGACACCGAAAGATAGATTTTTGATCAACTCTTCATGGCATTTTGATTTTACTTTTAGATCAGCCTTCTAAAGAAATATTTTTTTGTTAGAACTAGGGTTTCAGCCACAGGCTCATGCCTAATATGCCAGCACACTGCCTACTGGACTACGGTGTTTCATACGAAAATTGTTTATGGCAACATCGTAGCGAGCCTTCCAGCAGGTCTTTCCGAACTTTGATAGTTAATAACTACCATCTTGTCGAAGCTAAATTAGTTGTCATTTATTCACGACCATAGACAACAGCGTTTGTTGGCCGAATTTGGGGGCTCTGGAGCGGTTGATAACTGATACAAAATTTCAGCGAAAAATTATTTTTATTGATAAGGCCTATTTCGGGATAAAGGGACACGTGAATAAACAAAATTATTGAAATTGGGGCAATAAATCATCTTTTGTAATGATACTGATGTCTGGGCAAAGGAATAAGTGAACATTTATTATAGGGATTGTCGAATTTGGGACGATGCCAAACCATATGACATCCAAGAGCATCCAATGCATGCCGTGGATTTTGAATCGTTTCATATTTATCTGAAAATGACGTTAACCACGTCATAACTTTCAACAACAAGCACTGTAGATCGATTGGACGATCTGGGCACCAATGACATGTAGTTTCTATAGGATGCAGCTACATCCAACATTGTAAATTCTGCATAAAAGATTTGAGGACATGGAGTTGATGCGAGAACTGGCCACCGATATCATGTAATTTGAACCCTTGAAACTTTTGCTTGTTTGGCTTTTTTCCACTCACACACATATACGTATAAGCCATAAGCCACAAAGGTTCTTAAATGCTCAACATAGGCCCAATTGTTCGGGGAAATGTGTAATCCG
>QOCX01004270.1:0-15137 GCA_005959815.1 Sarcophaga bullata | reverse complement strand
ATGATGGAATGAGCAGGAGTCGATTCATCAAACACTACCTGCATGCGTTTAATAAATATCGTATCTATAAGCGTGTTTAAAGAATTTCTCTTTTTGAAAGGATGATGGAGATGATGTATGGCAGTAGCAGCAGCAGCAGCGTAACTAATTGATAATGGAAACTGTATGGATTAGAAACTCAAATAACAAAAAAATATGTAAAGAACGCTTATACTTCAAAGTGGGTATGCCATGAAAATTTAATGGAACCAATTATTTTTTAAAATCCAAAAACAAAAGAAAAAAAATTGTTATAAAATTGATTTTCAAAACGTAAAGTGGATTTCGGTTTCTCTTTTTAAAGTTAGATATTAGACATAAGAGAGAAGAAGATGGAGAGACAGAGAGACAGAGAAAAAATTTGTATGGCAGTATAGTTACTTGAATCCTTTAAATGTTTAGAATCTTTTAGACAGCAAATTTCTTTTTTTATCATTTGAAAAAAAAATCACATGATTTTTCTTTTTGATCGTTCACTTTTTAGTTGAATGTTTACGATTTTCAAAATGCTTTTAAACTGTAACAATGTATTTTTTATTGCTTTTTTCGTTTTTGTATCGAAACTATCACTTACTGTCACATCCTGTTAACAGCTGCCACACATGCGGGTCAAACGTTTCGTTTTGTTTTCTTTATAGCGGCATAAAAAATGAAATTAAAAAACTTCAAATAAAAATTTAAAAATAATCATCCCATTGTGGTGTCAAAGCAAAATATTTATTTCGGGATTTTTATTTTAAATAAAGGGTGTAACGTTTAAAGGTTTACTTTAAATAAAAAGGAAAAAATTGATAATTAAAATAAAATTTTAAGGCATTCAAGTTTGGATACTATTTCTACTCCTATGTTTTATCGCAGTAAAGACGTTTTGTAAACGTTTCTATAAAAAAAACACCCTTTATAAATTCGTCTAGCCATTGCAAATATGTCAACAATTTAGATTTTTTTTATGTTTTAAGGGATGTTCACTCATTGCATGTCCTCAAATTGAGTGTATTGTTGTTGTTGTTGCATTTTTATTTTTTTCCTACATACATTGTTTACTCTGTGTCACTTTAATGAGTTTTTGTATTTTAAATGACAGTGTCAAAAACACTGACCCATTTTTTCTTCGCTTGCTGATATTAAAGGAAGGCTTATAAGCAAAGTCGAGTAATACTTGGGTAAGGAACTTGTAAAGAAAAAAGAAAAATGTTTATAATATGGTTTTCAATACTTTGTTTTTAATAAAATGTCAAAGGTTTTTAAAAATTCATTTTTTTTAAAGTCGTTTCATATTGTCTTTGTAGAAATTCAAGAAATTATTTAATTATTGGTAAACAATATAAATCATGCTATTCAATCGGGAGTAGGAAGGCTATGTGGACTACAATTATTCTTTATTGATAGTCACCAACTATAGCTACTATATGCCACTCATATCTTAAGCATATAAGTGGCGTTCGCAATGTATGTATTTAGTATGGCCCTGACATTGACGCATCCCAAAGCAACGCTAAAACTTCTTCACCCAAAAGTTTTGTGCCGCGCAAATGATTAGAAGACTTTATTGGTAAAGAAGATATAAAAGGAAGTCAACTAAAGATCGCACCGCATGTTCAAATGGACCATTAAATTCTGTTTCCTAGAAGTGCAAAATAGTTAAACAGAGACGCCTACGAGCTTAAAAAAATAAAAAAATAATGTTATAAACTCTGATAAAAACTTAGTCATTAAAAACTTAAAGTCTACAATAGAGATACCAAAAAAAAGTAAGACCGTTAAGCACGCTGTGCTCATAGTCATTGCACTCATATCTTATTTGACGGCAACTCAAACTTGTTTGTTTCTTTGGAGTTTGTTTTAGGTGCCTTCGAAAACATCTGCTTGTCTCCTGTTATTATTTTTTTTTTTGATTTGTTATTGTAGTTGTTACTCATAAAAGACAAGAAAAAGTTGAAATAACAAAAAAAGAAACCAAAAATTTTTCTCAAATATACATTGACTCTGTCTGATTGATTGTTAGACAGTTTATTTATTGTTGTTGTTGTTTTGGTTTTTTTTATTTGTTCATGCACTAGTTTTGTGTATCTTCTCAGCCAGACTGTTTACCGTTCCTACAACCATCCCTAAATTCAAACAAATTTTTTTTTGTTTAAGAAACTTATTCCATGGGATGAAATCTTTTGCCATTGGCGTCTGTGGTAAAGACAAATAAGAATTGTTTTTTTTTTATATTTTTTGAAATATTTGACGGCTTAGAATTGTTACAAAAAAATTAAACATATTTTAAAGAGTTTGTTAAAGGGTGAAAGGTGAAAATCCTTGATGTGAAGGTTGAAGATTGGCTACTCTCGCATCAGAGGGGAATGCGATGATTATAGTTCTCAAAGGAGAAAATATTGTTGCTTAGAATGTACCACCAAATGCCTAGACAATAGTTTTTGTTCTCTTACTAGGCTAATAAGTAGATTATGGCAACAATTTGTGTTTGAATTATAAGCGCTGAGACAATTAGATACTATTCGTATTCTAGGTCGTCCTAGGTTTATAAACCGTTCTGGGTTCCATTCGTGAGTAACATTACGATGTTTTTATAGGCCTTTTGTAGTGTGTGCTCGATTGTTGCTTCTGTTTTATTTAATAATCAGCTAGCGGCATCAATTTAATGTCACGAGTAGTTGCCATAGTCTTGTAGGTAATGTTTTGGCTTGTTAGACATGAGGTCACGGTTCAAACCCCCAGGTCAGACATATACAACAAAACGAAATATGTAAAAATAAATCTTCGGCGCCTTTCTGTCAGTAGATTTCTGGGAAAACTCTGAGAAAAAATAAAATTGCCATGAAAAGTTTGTCAAATATCTGTTTAGTCGGAGTCGACTTTGAGTCATTCATGTATAAAATTAACACACACAACATGGGTGGTGTGAGAAGCTTGATCGTAATCCTGACTAAAGGGTTACAATTACTCATTATGTATGTATGTATGTATGCAATGCCACTAGATTTAGCCTTAATTTTTAAGATACCATACGTAGGAGACTGTTTTAATGATGATGAATGAATGCTACCAAGGAAAATCAAAAGTGTTTGTTCATTAACAATTAAAAAAATAATTCCTAATATTTTTTTACATTCTTCAAGGAAGGGCCAACACAGGGATACCATTCTACTTAGAAATTCGTGCGTTGTGTATGAGTGTTGTTTAGGGAATAATTGTTCAAATGACTTTACATTTGTTTAGAAGAAAACTGGGGTGTATGCCTAAAAGACCATACACATATTATTTGTTTTTAGAATCAAGGTGGTCCCAGTTTTATTATGATGACGATCATGATTATAATTATTTCATTACAAAACACAAAAGGCAACAATTTTAGGTATTGGCTTTTCCTTTCATGTTTGGTTTCTCCTTCGCTATAAAAATTTGGTGGTTTTGTAATTTTTAGTACCATATGTTGTTCCTTATACTTTTTACGGTGACTGTTGTTACTTTTATTATCGTGTTATTTTATATTATTTTTGATTACATTCATAAGTTTATTCATAATTTTCAAAAAGGGAAGCATTTTTCATTCTTCGATTTCATTCATTGTAAGGAATTTTTGTTTTTAATCTTGATTAAGCGCTTAAAGTGCAAACTCAGGTACTTACTCGTATTGTTGATTGAAGAACATATGGCATCGTTTATGTGTAACAAATTTTATCGATAATAAAAGGAATGAATGAAAGGAAATAAAACAGCATTTATGCTGTACTGAAATTATAAATAAATCTGCCTTTAAAACCATCCAGAAGAATTTGAAAAATTTGATTTAAAATTTAATGAAAATGGTTTTGTGCCCGCAACAGATTATAGTAAAATGTTGGGATATTAAATAAGTTTGGGCCCCTTTAGTAAAGGTGTTACAAGCTGTTACATAAACGCAACAAACCATCACTGTTTTCTAAGGAGGTGTGAGAAATTAAAATTCAAATTCAACATACCTCCACATACCATATTGACGTTGAGTATATAAATATCGTTTTCATAAATCGAAAATATTTACTTTTTCGTATAAAACCTTAAATCTTATTATTATTATTACCTCTGCTATGAAGCTAAATATACAGTTCATATGTGGTGTGTATGTATTGCAATATACCATAGAGTACACCCTTTAACGTTAAATGACATGAATTCATGCTACCGTTTCTAATGAAAACGTGACTTTACGGTCTTCTGTCGGAATTATAGTGAGAATACAAACGTTATTAAAGAGAACTGGGGGTCATTCTATTATTATTTCTAATAAATTATTTGTCGTAATGTGTGTATGTGTGCGAGTTTAAAAACCGCACAGTAAAGCATATAAATTTACAAATTTATTTTATTCTAACGAAGCTAATACCCAGTGTGCTTCGCTAACCCTATGTTAATTACGTAACGTGGGTTATATGAATAATGAATTTATTTTAGTATATGAACTAAATTTTTGATCATAAAATTAATAGCTTTCAGTTAGGGATCCGGATATTGCCGAAGTTAAATAGAGCTTTCCACAGCCTGCTATTCTGCGCCTGAGTCCTGCGTAAGCATTGTTTGGCGCGCCGTATCACATGTCTGAGGGTACCGATTCTGTTGGTTACTTCCACATTCTAAACTTCACTTCTCTACCAATGAAAAATAATAGAACCGCCGATGGTAAAAGTAGTTCCCTAGGCTATATTTTATTCTGTGCTGAGGATTTCTCATACTAGATTAGATCTTCGTTGGAGAACTTTCAATACGAGCTGATACAATCATTTAAACTGATTAGGCCACAGGTGCAGAGGTCTTTTTTGAGCATCTTTTGTGACTGCAGCGTCCTTATAGATTAGAGAACAACTGAAGTGGTTTGAAGGCTCTTAAACTAGCTACTGACCTGGCTCTTTCTTATGTGGACTCTTACATGATTTTCGCCGACAAATAAGCGACACTATAGTGGTGATAGAATCGGCTTAGTGAAAGTCGCAAGCGCAGTAATCCCTCAGAAATAGAGTATGGAAGTGATTATTTTAAAGGCAGCGCGGCAAGAAGCAAATTGTTGTTGCGAAATTGCTGCTTTTGCTGTGTTGCTTCTATTGTGTTTATAGCAATAATAGTATTCCTTTGAACGATTAGGGCCACGGATTGGGTTTCTCCCTCGATTGTTAATATGGTCCTAATCCTTCAATATGCTACTTCTTTAGACAGTGGTACAAACAAACGTATTTCTATATGTAAAACAAATAGAAATAGATTGTAAGAGAGAGTGGAGAGAGAGCGAAAGAGGGAGACTGTAAGTGTGTGCATTCAAATGAAAAAAGAAAAATGATTCATCGGCGTGAAGCAACCAAAGGCACCCCTTTTTGTGTTTTCAGAATTCAAAAATTGAATTTCTGTTAAATGAACTTGAAATCAAATCAATTGCTTTTGTTATCAGCCCAAAAGAAAAACAGAATCAAAGAATAATTCTATTAAATTGTCTTTGTTTTCTTCTTTTTTTCGTCATGACTGCAGTGCATAAATTAATAAAATGTTTATTATGATAAATTTATACATTTATTATCTTTACTTTTTGTTACAATTTCATTAGAAAAAAGATTTAAAATGCTATACATTACATAGGGTTAATGTGAAAGTCAGGAAGAAAGTGTGAAAGAAAGAGAGAGAGAGAGAGAGATGATGCTACAAAGAGTCTTCAATTGAAAGGCTTGAATTTTTTCTAGCACTTTGATGAGTCTGTTGAAAAATTACAGAATTTTCAAATGTCAAATGATAATTTTCATTTAATTTAATAAAAAAACCATAAATTTTCATTTAATTTTAAGTGATAATTTTTTGGTTTTCTTCTGTGTGAAGTATTAAAAAGAGTCACAGATTTTCGTTGAGAAAATAAAACAGATTTTGCCATTAAGATTTTATTTTTCAATTTTGTATTGGAAAAGAAAAACTGTGTGAAAACTTTTCTGAAAACATTTGAAATCAACAGGGATATATGACTGTAACATTTGAACGCAGTTCTATATTTGAAATTGTCTATTCCAAAATCCAAATCCAAATTCCAAAATCTGATGACATTATATTTGTTTTGAACTTGAAAGACTGTTCGAGTTCTTTTTTAGTGTTTTATTCATTAGTTGTAGTCTTTCAGTACCAAACATCAGTTTCTGGACCTTTAATGGGCAAGGTCCGTATAATGGTAGTACATTGAGAAAACGATTGAGCGAAAAAATTTGTTTAGACTCAGTGTTTTTCAGAATTAAAGCCTGGTTGCTGGGCCACAGTTAATCTCAACTTTTGGGCCTTTTCACGGCGAACTTTGACAGTTGATAATGACCATTTTGTTGAAGTCACACAAAAAAGAATTCATAACAAATTAGCTATCATGAAAGTAAATTGAATGAGTGAAATTTAGCTCTGATTACATAGGTGTTCATTCAAAAAAATGCTTCCTGATGCAAATATAGCTGATCTTGGCCAATTGTTATTTCCTGTTTCATTTTTAAATAACGTTTTTTCAAACTTGCGACTATAATATCCGGGAAGTTGTGTAAAATACTAAGGTTTATGTGTGTATATAATAATCTTTTTGCATATGTTCTATAGAGTATAGCAAAATTCATTCATTACATTTTTTTCTTAATGAAAAACTTCATGAACAAACCGCTCTTTACCCTTTGAAACTGTATTGTTTTTCAATAACTTGTACTTTTTCAATGAAATTTTACACACTTATTCGCAAAAAAAAATTTTTGTTTTCGAATAATTATTATCATCTGAGAAGCTAATAACCTTTACGAATATATTCGGTTACAATTTTATGCTCCCTTTCCCCTGGTTTGCCTGCAAAATTTACCAGAAAATGAGAGATTCATTGAAAAAATAAAAAAAGAAGAAACGACACAAAATGTGCGTCATTAAAATATCAAATTTCATAATCATATTTAAGCACAAATTTTTTTCATTTCATTCATTCATTCATAAAAAGAATGAAAAAATAAAAAATATTGTGCGTGTCTAGAAGAGAGGGGTTCTTTCATCGTCTGTCATTCTGTCCGTAGTTTTTTTGTTAATACGAATGGTTGATGATATTCAGTGAATAAAACTTTTTCAGTTAAAGGACAATGACATGAAAATTAGTCGTATGCAGGTATGCGTAATGAAATATTAGTGGCGTTAAAACTCATTATGACACATGTGGTCTCCTACATCGTAGTAAAATTATATACCCTATGGCTTATAAGTACATATATTATTTTTTCGATCGAATCTTGCAATGCTAATTAGTGTGGAATATCTTTTACGACCTTGTACTTGTGTACTTGTCATGCGTTTATCCTCTTTCCTAAGCAAGAAAAATAAGTTGAACGTATACACTGAAAAATCATCAGCTTGGTAGTCATCACTTGATATTGGAAGAGAGATCAACAACAGATCTTTGCGAGCCTTTGAGAAATTCAACAAAAAAACATATTGAAATTGATGTAAGGATGTTAGACACAGCCTTTAACATAGTACGTCTGTTTGACATGGCGTTTACGAACACCAACTCACCGAACATTTTGTAGTGGTCTCAGGAATACTTTTATGCACTTTTCTTTCTACTTTTGAATCTAGTGTTCCACTCTGTTATAATTGCTGTAGTATGCACTCATTGTCACAAAAACAGCTAAACGGAAACCATTTACGAGCAGCTAGAATGGTTGCCCTTGTCGTAAGCGAATCCATTAAATAAAGTTTATGGAAGCCGAATGGTAGAACCCGACACATAGCTTCTAAATCGGCAATTATAACTATTTCTTGCGTGTATCCCAAAGACTTCTATAACATTTTTCCGCTGATGATAGTTCGTATATATATAGTATATCCGATTAGATTTGGTCTCGGATAAAATGACAATGAAAATCTTTGTGGATTGTCTCGTAGTGATTATGGCTTTAGGCGCTGTGATCAATAGTACACAAAGTGTACTGGAATAACTACCTCGAAATAGCTTTGGTACCGAAAAAATCTGATGAAATGAGTGACAATGAAAAATATGTAGACACAGAACAATACCTGTATTCTCTGATGCAAGATTTGCCGTTGTACGGAAGTATACTTCACCAGCAATTCAGAAATGTTCGGCGTTGCTTGGGTACGAGGAATTTTGTGAAGACTTTTTTGAAATACTTTTTAGCTGGAAGGATTCGAGTGTCTATACAAAATACTGATACCCCTTTTCGTAGGATTTTAATGGAGAAATCCCAACCAATTCTATTAATTAACTTGAATTCATCAACAAGGATATCGTAGAATAGTTTTATTTAATGATTTGTCCAGCAAATAATCACTTAATAAAGAGTGTTAATAAATTGACCATTATATAATTGAAATGCCATAGCATATATAAATGAAAATGCCATAGCGGATGTATATAGATTTCTTCCAACATAGGATACGGAACTTGATTTACTGTAAATCTCCTATGTGTTACACATTAATCTCCTACTGTAGGGTGTTTTATGTAGGATGCTAAAAAATTAAATGCATTAGCAATGCTCACTGTTTTACATAATAAAATGCAAACTTTAAAACAAAACAAAAAAGGAACCGAACAGATATTTTATCCGTTAAAGATGCTCATTTTTGATTCATCCGCCGCTGTCTCTTTCTCTCTGTCACTTCTTTTACCTGAACAGTATTAAAATTAAGAGACGCAATAATATTTTGCCATGACATAATGTTGTAAAAAAAAGTGTATCAAACTCTTAATAAGCATTTCCGGATTTAGTACTGAGTCTTATGAGTAAATACTTTTATCGTAAGTAAACATATAAAGGCGAGCCGTTAGCCCGGTTAGAATATTTAGCGAGTGGTGGTGGTGTTGGTCGTAAAATATATTGTAAGACTATTTACGGTTGGCTGTGCTCATTTTGGTCAAAATGTCTAGACAAATAATTTTGAAATCCTTAACTAATCCTTAAAGTGTGCACTACATTAACAGCAACTGACAAAGACACAATTTTACACACACAAACAAAAACGGAACAGAATTTTTCTGTAGCAAAATCAAATAAAAATAAACTCTAATACAAATATTATGTATATTTAAAGATACTGGCAGTTCTAGACCCTTATTTATGAGTTTAATAATGGTGTATAGAGACAGAGAGAGAGAGAGAGAGAGAGTGTGTCTCTTTATCAAATAATGCTGGAATGTAACCATAAGACGAAAACAAAGGACTGAAACGAGATGTATTTGGTTAAATGATAGGAAGAGATTAAAATTAAACCGAAAGGAACAGAAACAGAATCATAGAAAACAAGAAAACACTGAAAAATGTGCCAATTTCTTAATGAGTAACAATAATAAAGAGATCCTTTCCTTTAAACCAATAAATGGAGATATTTTGTATTGCATACCGCATGTGTTTGTGGTAAACGGTTAACGAGGGTAGTTTTATTAAGTTGTTGTGTAAATAAATTAATATTTTAAACCAAAAATATACATTTAAAGCAACTTTATTAGTGTACATTGCCATTTTTAATTATAAATTGTGATTTATTTTATTTCGAAAATACCACGCAAGCAATTGGATGTTGTGAAATGATGTGTTAGGAAGGAAACCTCTCAATTATCTCAATTTACTTAATTTTTCTTCTATCAGCGGCGACTCCGTATGTAGATGAATCAGATTCCATTGCTTGCATGGATAATTCTAATTTTTTGATGGACTTCTAGTTAAAAATTGAATGACAGTTTGGGTTAATTTTGATGACAAATAGTAATTAGATCGCTATCCTATCCTCCATTCTAATGAAAGTTCAGAGACTTGTCTGATATTTTTGTAGCAGGCCACAGATCATGACAATTTTTACCTTTTTCTGTGCTCTTTTAAGAACGTTGTCGAATAGATTAATCGGATTAAGACTGAAGCTTCAGATGACTCTTCGCTATAAGTTTTTCAAATTCATAGCGATGTACGCGACTCATTGGACAATCAGTACGTACGCAGAGAAATTGAGCTCTACTAACTTTGAACCTGTATAAACAATTCTAGAGGAAGACAAATATTAATTCACTCGGCGAATTTTCAGAATAACAAACGCACACGGTTAAAGTAAATAGGCAGCAGAAACAATTCACTAAAGAAGTCATAGTTCTCTGTACAGTCATTGTTTTCTGTGATTGACTAGGTCTAGTTGTCAGATGATACCTTTCTTGGTGGTTAACAATAAGAAACTATAAAATAACTACTGTGTGACTTGTTTTATGCTGGTTGTAGATTGTGAACGTGTGATAAAAGGTTGATCGTTTCAAAGCTTTTAAAATGACTCTAATGACCTGTGGCTAAAAAGTTTTTCTTTAATTCACAAATCTGCTATGGTCAGTTCTTCCCTATTGATATAAGGATAACACGTATATTTACACTTCATAAATCACACAGGCTTATTTATTTTTTTTTAATTCTTTACTGAATTATCATCCCTCCCTATACAAGAATTGCTCTTTTTCTTAGAAATTTTTTTATTTACGTTAATGTATATTAAAGAAACCATTATCATTTATTACGATAAGAGCTTCAACAAAAATGTTACTTATGGCTCTAGAGAACCCTCGTATTTGGTAAAAATGCAAAAATTAAAAGGTATTGTTTGTATGTCTGACATATGAATCGAACCTGCATGTGTATGTAGATTTTTATGCATGGAAAACGATAGGAATGAATGAATGAATGAATGAATGCATGAATCTAATGAAAAGTGTATGGTTTCATATTTTGCAAACCTTTTCTAACTTTCTCTTTTGACGTTTCAATAAACAAAAGAAAATGAATTTTGTGAATGCATTAAAACTCATTTGTTAATCTACATACATACATACATACATCCATACATCCATGCATACAAACATTTACACATAAGTGTTATAAGAATGTAAATGTTATGTGTGCATATGTAGTATGTATGTGCTGCCTACACAAAGAGGCACAAAATAAAGGATCAATAATTTAATCTGACAATGATGATGAGCATATGATAACAGTTTGAAATATTTCCATTTTGCTTTGTGCCCTCTTTTACTTTGTGCTGATTATGATTAGGAATTTTTGTTTTTGTTTTCGTTGTTGTTTTTCTTTTTTGCAAATGCGTATTTTCGTAAATCATCTTCAAAAGGAAAATCTCCATTGAAGCGTTTAATGCTACAAAACATTTTCAGCTGCATTTTCTCCAACAACAGCAACAACAAACAAAGGAAAAAAATTGAGAAGATAAAATCAATAGAATAGACAAAATTATTATGTTTGGCAATAATTAAAATTTATTCAAATCGAAAACGAAATCCAAAATCTGCCATGTGGAAAAATTTTGTTTTAAGGAAACATTTCTTGTTTGTAATATTAGAGCGAAAGAGAGGATTAATTTAATATCGACAGAGTAAAGGCAGGCAGAGAAAGTCAACAAGTGCTTGCTATCTGTCAAATAAAGAGAGTTTACTTTATGGTCAAACTAATATCTTTTCTCAATAATTGACATATGAACTGATGATTTTAATATGTTCAAGAGATTAAAAATATATTTGATTTGGTATCTCTTTTGAAAATCTTCAATTTGTAAAGAAAACAATCTTGAATTATAAGGTGTAGTGAATATAAATTTATAGTTCCAATTATGCGCTAGATTTGCTGGTATTCTTATACGATAGTTAACAATCATTATGTTGGAGTGGGAGACTTTATGTCCTATCAATAGCTGAGTTGATAGGTGTAGGTAGTGTGTTGTCTTATTAGACCTGAGGCCTCGGTTCAAATCCCAGCTTAGACATCTCCAATAGAATGAAATATGAAAAATCAGCAGACTTTGAGCAAAAACTCTGAAAGTTAATAAAAATTGTCATGAAAATGTTTTCGATTCATTTGACTTGAATTGCAAGGAACACAAAAGTGTTTGAAATTTGTTTTTAAATTGTCAATCCCTTTCAACAATAAAACAATCAATATTAAATTCCTTATACAGTATTAAAGATAGACTTCCATCGTTATTTATTGATTTTCTTTGTCAGCCATCACTATAAAACTTGTGTCTTTAACATTATCAGTCCATTTATTTCGAATGTTTTTTCAATCGCATCTTACATACATACATACATATGCCACCCTTAAATACTGTTCGTAGTTGTTTGCTTTTTGATTGTATTTGTATTTATTATTTCTAAAATTCATTTGTTGTTTTTTTTTTACTTTTTTAAGTACGTATGTATGTATGTATACTGTAGCAAATTTCAAGTGAAATTATATCGAATACAAACCAATTTTTCTTATTTTTTTTTAGTTTCATTTTTTTTCAAATAAAAAACACTCAGCAGGATTGCTATGGACAATTTATTTTATTTTTTGGTTTCAGTTGAAATGCTAAGACAAGATACATGCACATACATACATGTATAGAAATGCTAATACATATAATAATAGACCAAAACATTCGTATAAATGCTCTTACATATACAATTGAAGCCGTGTATACAGACAAATATTGGAAAATGGAGCAAATATAGCAATAAAATGTTGACAGAAAAAAAAAAACGAAAACAAAAACTCTCGGTTTAGGCCACAGTAAATATGGGTCTTGGGCAAAATATGATGGCCAATAGGAAATTTTGTTTTTGGCAAAATCACAATTTAAAATTTAAAATCAAAATGAAAGTAACTATTCGAAGTATTGGGCCATTCATTAAGAGCTTACTATCTTAAAATTTAAATAAAACAAAGTGTACGTGGGTTATCATCGAAATTTTTTATTCGCTTGAATGTCCTGTTTATGGGATGCCATTGTACGTGGAATACATTATCGTTCAAATGCCCGCCATGGCTTCTTCAACGTGACTCTGGTGTATATATCAGGCTGTATTTGAACGATTAAATGTAATATTGGCATTGAGGACAGCTGTGACTTATTCGCATATACCTGAGACTTAAGAAAACTCCATAAGATGAACACTAACAGAGTCAAATCGCACAATTCTTGGTGGTGAAGATGATGTGAACTATCTCCACGTGAGGTGATCATGCCCTGAATTATTCAGGCAGAAAATCTAATGTGGCATGTGGCATGCAGCTTCATCCTGCTGAAACTACATTGTGTTAGTGTCGTGTTCATCCAATTCAGATCAAAAAAATTGGTAATCATCGCTGTATACTTGTCGAAATTAACAGTTATGCTAGCTTTGGCAACAGTTTCCAGAATCTTTCACGTACTATAGTACGTATCATTATCTTCTTTAGAAATATTTGATTATCTGTGGATCTAAACGTTTTTAACTCTGTAAATACGCATATAAAGCCATGAGTAAAAAAACGCTCTTCTCCGAAAATATAACGTGAAATTACGTCTATTGAACGTGTGCTCGTTTGATGCAATTTAATAAACTTTGGTCAATATTTAGACATCATTCACTAAATTAAGGTCTATTTGCCTTCAAATCTTTTAAAAATAATGCAAACTTTTAGAACTTCATTACCAACAGGGTTTATTTACATGGTAACACCCTCTCCTTGACATTAAATAAAATCGAAATGACAAAAAGAAAAGTGGGAAAAAGTAGAAATCAGTATGAAATTCTATGTTATTTACTGTGAAAGTAAAATTTCTCTATGAGGGTGGAACTTCAATTGATTATTCATTGAATGGATACATGGGGATACAAAAAAAAAATTAAATAACTACGATAGCAGAACTATTAAAGCTTCTCACTACGTATAGTATCTGTGAAATGCCACTCAATAGAATTGAACATAAGCGTTGAATTTAAGACGTTCAAGTAAAAGCAAAACTTTTTTTGGGATACACTTGCGAACATACAGATACAGACACAGAACGTGAACGGTAAGAAAGATAGCAAAAGTATTTCAAGAGAGAGTTTGCGTTACAATTCCTATTAATTTTGGTTGTTTGTTAAGTTTTTGAGGTAATTAAGATCATGATTTGTTTTTTTCTTTTTTCGTTTGAAGAGTAAAAGGGGGAAAACAAGCATTTCCGAAAGGAAAACACACCCAACTGTGTTGATTAAAGAAACTGGAACAGTTAAATAAATTGTAGTTTTGATTGACTTCTAATTTTTATTGCCAAATTCATTGTGAACATAGCTGAACGCATTCGTATAAATTAAATGTCAGAGTTTAATTAAGAACGATACTCGTATTTCCTATTATTTTAATTTCCTATTGATTTTATCGACATCACATTGAAAGGGATTTAAACATGAAATGACAAAATGCTTTAGAACTGAGGCTGTCGTTGAAGAAAAAAGTTCAAGTATGGAACGCGATTGAAGTGTCGTGAGAGAGAGTCCATGTTAATCGTAATTTCCTGACAAATTTTGATTTCTTGGGTACTGGAAATCATCTTCTTGCTGCCCATAGAATAGCACTCTGTGTCTGTAGGACGTAGAAGAAAAAATAATTAAAACTCCTGCTTAAGAAGGCTTTGCAAGTTGATTAATCTATTGAATCTTATGCGAATATGGTGATTATTGATAATGAGTTAAATTATTATTTACTACACCAGCAGTTGTGTATTTTCGCTGTGATGTAAACATTTTTTTCGCTACCAAAGTTTTAATCTTTCAAGACCTGGTCTGCCCTTAATTCTTTATTAAACATTATTTTCAAAATTAAGTGTATCTCCAATATTCGCGGATTTATCTCTTCATTTAGCTGTCTGTGGTATCTTCAACTTTACTCCACAACATTAAATGTGGAAAATCCTCATGATGGCTTTTAGAAGACAACGATTCATCTCGCTTGCCACGTATCTCAACGTAATGCCATACAAATACGAGATTAAAATGAATGAATTTTTATTAAAATGCCTTTATTTTCCAAGTCAGGCAATAATTGTACGCCTCCCACGGCCCCCTCTTTAAAACTTCTTCTCACACTTTATGCCAATATTAAAATATAAAGAGGGCAATAATAATGAATTCATTCACATTCATTGAGTAAATATTGTAGATAGCGACACATTTGTGCTCTCATTCGCCTTCTTTCTCTCTCCCTCTTACTACTGACATATTTATGAGTTTGAGTTGGAGTGTTATTAGAATTTATATCTGTGTTGATTAAATATTACGG
>QOCX01004269.1:4035-15139 GCA_005959815.1 Sarcophaga bullata | reverse complement strand
GGAAAACAAGAGTTTATTCGTTTATTTGAGATTAAGCAATACTACAGCGATTAAAAAACTTGAATAATAGCAAAAGATCATATATTGACATATATTGGGTGGACCATCTATCGTTTTAAATTTGAATTATCGAATTATCGAGTTATCGAATTAATATCAGTATATTATCTCCACTGAACGTAATGAATCGATTTACGCTTGAGCAACATTGAAACTGAATGGAAATTTATTTCCAAAACCAAGACAATTTTGATAGGAAATTGCACGAGAAGGACCAACTGGTTCAGTATAGTCAAGTTTATTGCTGAAGTTCGTAAAACTGGTTTCATTGTTGATGCGCCATGACATACATGCTCGTACAGTGCAGTGCGTACATCTGAAAATAACGAAGCTGTGACTGAGAGTGCGCATGAGAGATTGTTCTCAAAAATTTAACATTTTACGTATCAGTTTATGTCGAATTTTGCGCAAAGATCTCAGTATGATGCCCTACAAAACTCAATTAGTTCAAGAGCTGAAGCCGCATGAACATTCGTTTTGGGTTTGCTTCGCTATATGGACTAACGATACTTGCAAAAAAAAAAAAAGAAAAATTATCGTTTACCGTATTTTCTCTTAGGCAACATCGATGAATCAGAATTTTTTCTAAGATAATTTGTCTGCCTACAATTTTGTCTCACACTGTTGCCGTATGGATGGGCTTAGATAAGATATGAGATAACTCGTATAGTCCATATTTTGAATATGATTTGTTGATTTAATTGTTTATTCAATTAATTTGCCTGTAATAAATTCTTTTTCAATCCGGAAATTAAATTCTTGCACAAATATTTCTTAAAACTCAATAATTGTTTACAATCGAAATAACACAATAACACAATACAACCTTCTTCCATTACGGATAACATATTGCACAGTATTTTTTGTTTTTTTTTTTATTGTAAATATTTCTCAAATTCATTAAAAAATAAATAAAAAAATAAAAAGAAAACATAAAAAACACAAAAAAATTTTATTCAAAATAGAGAATAATAAACATTAGTTGCCTTTGGCTAATAACTTCACTGCACTTTTCTATTGCATAGCGACTTACGACAATAGATTTATAAAATTAATTGAAATATTAATGCAAATATGATGCTTCCTTTTTCAAAAAATTGAAATACAATACTTTTAATTGAAATGAAAATTTCAATAATTTTATTTTTTTTTGTTTTTTTTTTTATTTTATGCTGGCTAGGCTGCAGCCGCTGCAGTGAGTATCTCTGGCATTAAACCTGTATATGGTCAGCCATAATAAGCCATAAGATTGGTAAGAACGCTACGCTACTGCAAGCTATCTGCTAGACTAAGGCGAGTTGTGTAGCATTATTCTCAAGATATAGTATTTCGAGCTAAAATATAAGAAGTGTTCCTACGTTTCCATCTCCTTCTCATATGCCCTCAATAAATCATTTTCCATGAAGCCTTTTTTTCTACTCTCTTTTCCATTTTTTCTTTCAAATGTTGTCTTTTTTATTTTCATTCGGGTTTGGTTTGGATTTGACTCAACTAAACTGTATTTGAGCTAACTAAACAACTAATCCTTAGTCTAGTATGTAGTGTGCTGTCTTATTGAACGAAAGCCTTTGGCTACAAGCCCAGCTTAGACATCTCGACTGAGAACAGTGAGAAGTTTAACTATTTTCAAGTTCTTGTTGGTTGTTTCTCGATTGAAATCGAAAGCATAATCATAATGTTTTTCGTTTTCATAAAGTATTTTTGGAATCGTCGTTAGGAATCGAAAGCATTGTGTTTTAACCTAAGATGCCATTTATTCCTGTAACGACTCTCGTCGGGTGGACCATCCATTGCTTTAAATTTGAACCATCAGTTATTTCGAATCTGGCAATACTTGTGTCATTCCATTATATCACATAATTCAGTATATTATCTCCACAGAGCGTAATGAATCGATTGACGCTTGAGCAGCATTCGGATTAATTCGAAATTTATTTCCAAAATAAAGAAAATCTTGGTTGGAAATTGCACAAAAATGTCGTACAAAACTTAGTCGCAGAGAAGGACCAACAGTGCGCGGTATACGCAAGTTTATTGCTAAAGTTTGTAGAACTAGTTTAATTTTTATTGCGCCAAGAGCGTGCTCGTACAGTGCGTACAACTGAAATATTAAAGCTGTGGCTATCAACATAAACTCGTCATCGTTCTCAAGAATTGAATATTACAAGCACCAGTTTACGTTGAATTTGGGACCTCGGTATGAAGTTAAAGTTTTTTCAAGAGTTGAAGCCGCGTAACCATCTGGATCGTTTTCGCTTAGCTAGATGGGCCAACGAAAAACGTATGGCGATGTGTTTCGTTGAAGAACATAAAAGATGAATTAATTTTGAGATACGCTAAGTATAACGGCGTTAATGTGCATGTGTTTGGAAAACGGATTAAGCTCTGTAGGAAGGCAATGAAACATAATCTGATTATGAAATTTGCAAATGCTTTATCCTGCATAATGCAACACTAATATGGGCCAGAAATCTGAAAGCTACTGCCAAAAGGAACTGCCTTACCTTTAGGGTTACAGATTCACTATAGCAGTTGACCAATTACCGTGTATAACAGAAGTTATAATCATGCCCAAAACAACCATTAATTCCACCTAAGAAAGGTTCAGTAATGCAAAAGTAGTTGGAATATTCATTACACTTGAAAGTCGTATCTAATGGCTGTGCCGCGAGTTATTTGTCATTTTATTTGTAAGATAACATTCAACTCAACAGGTAAATAAATGATTTACTTTAAATGCTGTATGAATTATTTAAAAAAAAGGTAATCCTTTAACAAAATTTGTACTTCCTTTCCTTTAATACGTTCACTTAACAAAGAAAATAAAATGAATTTCAACAGACCTTTGCATTACATCCGCATTACATTTTTCATTATTAATAACGTGAGCAGTTAGAAAATGATTTTGAAAACTGTAGCACTATAACTGTGTTTATAAACCTACAAAGAGAGGAGAGAAGAGATGCTTTAAAGCTTCTGTAATATTTTAGAGTTGTTGCAAAGGATTATTAATCATAACAGTATTCTGTCGGGTAATTATTTAGGAAAAGGTCTTCATTATGTTCCAAAGTAATCGACTGAGTAGCGAATTCTACGAATACTTATGCTGCTATTAACTCCCATAAGTGGCCTTAAGCAATTGTTTCATATGATTATAAACGAGTGTGTCTGTCTGTCTCTGGTTTTCATTCCGCATAGTATTTCAAACACACTCAAATATATCATCTTCCGTTTGAGACAATTATTGTACGTTTATGATTAATGAATGAATGAATGAATGAATGAAATCAAATAGAAGTATAAGTATTATAAGCAAACGTATGTTCATATGTACAGTTGTCAACGAAATTAAGTTCCTAATCGTTAAAAAAAAAAAACTTGGTTTTTAGCAGTGATATTTCAATGAGCAAATGAGTACTTTTAGAAATGTCCGAAATGTTCATGTTCTGACTCATACTCATACAGTTGAAGTAGCAAAATTTTGCTTCAGTGGCATACCTTTACCCGATGGTCCATATTTCCAATGGCTGAAACATAGGCAGGTAGGGTAGAAGTGGCTGTCCCCTCCTTGGAGTTATGAGCGGGTACACTTCGGCCACATTGTGATTCCACAGTTTCACATTTTGCCCTAGTCCAGGAACCACTCGTAGCTTCTAATGAAGCTACTCACACTGCCAATGCATGGCAGTTAATCCAGAGCCATCCACATAATAGGCACCCAGGTGCCTGTTTCTCAGCCGACCAACTGCCGAGCATGAACACAGTAGGTGAAGAACAGTTTCCTCCTCCTGATCTCCATAGCTTATACAGAAACCATTTGCAATTTGTCAAGACCAATACGCCTCGCATTCGTTCCTTTGGTACAATGCCATGTATTAATCCAAATAAGAGTGCTGACTGCTTACATCTCTGTGCTTTAAGCACAGCTTCCACGCGCTTTCTATCCATTCTGCCCGTGTCCATAACTTAACGGTCCACAATTACATTGTCAACTGAACAACTGTTAACTGTTGACTGAAACATAATTAAAGTTAAATGTTCATGACAGATTCACTTACAGTTTTTCTATTCAACATCTCCACAGAAATGAGCGCAATGGTGTCAAATCACAAGATTGTTGCAGTCTACTGACAGCTGTACGACCTAAGACAACAAGTCCAATGAATTTCTCGTGTAAAAAAGCCATTGCTTCGTTGGCTGTGTGACATGTAGCACCATCATTATCGTCCAAGTCCATATCCTCAATTTATGACCTCAGAAACTCCGTTATCATCTATTTCATTTTGAAACACTCTATGCTTAAAGGAGCTCAAAGGTTTATTTATTTATTAATTACAATACGATTACCGACCTTATTCTGGGCGTATTGTAGCAGACGAAAGTCTCTTTTGGAAATCGATCCCACAACCCTCAGGCTAATAGTCTAACACACAGCTCACTAGAATGCCGACCTGAAACCCTGAAAAATTTATTAGGAAACTAATACAAAACTCTGCTATATGTTCCAAATAATAAATTGATGAGGAAAATAATTTTATTGCGCACTGTAGAAAAAGCTTTAACCAGTGCCTGTGTAATGAGAAAGGATGAAAGGATGTAATACGAGTATAAAACGAAAGATTTAATTAAAGATACAAAATCTAATCCCTTACGTTTAAATCATAAAACCATAATTTAAATCAAACACACACACACGCATGCATGCTTGGATTGAATACAATATTTTATCATACTTTGGCTGACTCATACTTCATTTATTCATTTGCAGTGATTGTAAAACACTAGCTATAGTGACTACTGATGCTACATACAGCATACATGTATGCTGTTGCTGTTGCTGTTGCTGTTGCTATTACTGTTGCTGTTACAGTTACTTGTGTAACTATCATCCTCCATCCGTGGTGGGAGTTAAATTGGAAAGTTAAACTTGATTAAATCATGTACAGAAAAACCACTTAATTAAAGAATTTCCAATGGAAGCAGACATACATGCATACATATGTACATATGTATGTATACATGTATGTATATTTTATGTTGTATAACAAACAACCTCCATTAAATTAATAAAAAGAGTGAAACTTTTGAAAATCAAATAATATTTTCAGTTACTGTAACTTTTTTTTTTTTCAGTTTTTTTTTTATTCTTCTTTATTCTTCTATTCAATTAAAGTAGAAGATAAAAAAAAAAAAGAAAAGAGAAAAATGTAAGAAATTGTATGAAATATAATCCAATATAATGCAGGGAATATGTACTCACATGTGGTTGAAGTTTTATAAAATTGTCTGCAACGTCGAATAATTATGAGCATTTTTTTCCAAAGATTCTTTTCGACTTTTGTTTTTGAATTCACCAAAACAATGAAATTAATTATAAGAAGCAAAGCATTCTCTCGGTTTTTTTATTCTTCTTTATTCTTCTATTCAATTAAAGTAAGAAGATAAAAAAAAAAAGAAAAAGAGAAAAATGTAAGAAATTGTATGAAATAACCAATATAATGCAGGGAATATGTACTCACATGTGGTTGAAGTTTTATAAAATTGTCTGCAACGTCAAATAATTATGAGTATTTTTTCCAAAGATTCTTTTCGACTTTTGTTTTTGAATTCACCAAAACAATGAAATTAATTATAAGAAGCAAAGCATATTGATTCAAATTTTGTATACGATACAAAGCATTTAATCCAGCATTTTCAAAAAGTCTCACAATCATAAACTTAATTTTTTGTCTATTAATAAAGAACTTTTGAATAAACTTGCTTTTTATTTTGTATAAGTCTCTGTATTGGTTATTAGACGTAAGGCCATGGTTCAAACCCAGATCAAATATCTCCAACACACAAAAATAAAAAAATATTTCTCGTGACTTCCTCACACAAAAATTCTCGAAAAGTTCTCATAAATCTATCGTTCGGACTGTTGAATGCCTTAGAATGACTCCTGCATGAGTTACAAGACAAGGAAGAAGAGGAACCACAGAACATATGCTCTGTCACTGCCAAGGTGATTTGAGAAAAGTTCACGCCTTTATTAGACTCTCGAGCTTGCTGAGAGATAGCAACCAGAAGCAATAATTATCTGTGTTATAATGGAACTCTATAGGACATAAGTGGGCTATTTCCGAGAGGACGGCTGACAGTGCAACATAATCTATTAATTTCCTTTTATCACGCATTCATTTTTAATTGATCGTTACAACCCTTTAGCCAGGATTCCGACACAACATAAGTTGTGTGTATTAATTTTATACATGAGTGGCAGGACCCCCCAGTTTAAAGCAGACTCCGAACGACATATTTTTGAGAAACTTTTCAAGGCAATATTATTTACTCTCTGAGTTTTTACCAGAAATCTGCTGAGAAGAAGTCCTGAAGAAATATTTCAATTTTGTTTGGTTGGCGATGAACCATGGCCTTCTACCACCTAGACTATACTGACTTGGCTAGAGATGTTTGTGTATCTAAGAATTCTAATTCTCAGGTTCCCAAATGTGGTCTCCTAATTTTTTCTCATCTTATCAGACTCTGCAGAAGTCATTGAAAGGCATTCCCGGTTCCCTGTGGTGAGCACCCAGTGTGTGTTAGTGTTCTGTTGTAACTGCTATGAAGTTGCTTAAATGAAATTGTTTGTTTGATTCAATGGAAGTTCTGCTCTGCATATATTCATGTCAAGCCAGATCTATCTGGTAGATCACTATACCATCTTAACTGCGCCATTGATTGGAAGAACATTTCTTTGCCTTTCTATGGAGGAGCGCCTATTTCATATAGAAAATCATTTGAATTTTCCATTTTGCATTCTTTCATCTTTTTGTTACTTTCGATGTCCCCATGTTCATTAGCTCGTAGCAATTGGGTTTTTCTTTTCTAATTTATTTACCATACATTTGCAATAAAAATAATCGTAAGAGAAGAGGAACTTACTCGCTTGTCATTTTTGCGAAGATTAATGTCTTATTAATGATATGTGTTGCATATTGTAAGAGAACTCTTGGAAAATCTATTATTTTGAAACTAAAAACTATACAGAGATACAGAAGCGAGATATTTAATTAAATTATGATAAAAAAAAAAGATAAAATAAAACCAAACTAAAGCCAATGGAGACCACATAATTAAGGAGAAGAAAATCTTTAGAAATATTCAAATGACTTCAGTAATTATAAAAATATTACGCATGTGATGATAATGTCCTTAAAGGTTAAACAAAAATTATTTAAATTGAAGGCTGAGCATTGTCGTCATCATCACTAAAAGCCTTAAAGCTAACAACTGTTGAGTTTGTTGAGCAATTTTGCAAGAAATGAGAATGATGTTGATGATGATGATATCACACGACATTGATTTTTAAGGTCATTGGCTTTGTTTTATTTGAAAAAAAAAAAAAAAATTATTTTAACCTTCATATCCGTGACATATACTACTCAACTGTTAAAAAGCGAAAAATGTTTTGCCAGCCTAGGCCCTTGTCTGCTCATATTTGTTTAACATTTAATCACATTTATTTATTCTATCTTGTGGTGCTTTTTTTCTTTTTCAATTTTTTAAAAATTTTATATAATTTTTAATATTAATTTATTTAGTTTTAATAAAATTCTTTGTTATTCGCACAATTTTGTGTGTCACTGTTCCCAACTTATTCTAACAACAGCAATTGCTTTATTTGTTATGCCCTTTGCTATAAACAATAACAATTACTACTCACAACTGTTCTGTAGATCTTTCTAACGAAGATCATCAAACCACGACTGCTTACTTCATAGGTAACACGTCCTCACACAAGACTGACTGAACTTCTACTCAGACTACTGCCTGCTAATACAGCAACGTAAACAGTCTGATGAATGTTCTCGAAGGTGAACGTTGAAGGCTTCGCCTTCCCGAAATCACCACAAATGTAAACATCATTGTTTACATGATCATGACATCATTATTTACATGATGTAAACATCATTGTTTACATGATGTAAACATCATTGTTTACATGATGTAAACATCATTGTTTACATGATGTAAACATCATTGTTTACATGATGTAAACATCATTGCTTACATGATGTAAACATCATTATTTACAATGATGTAAACATCAGTGTTTACATGATGTAAACATCATTGTTTCCATGATGTAAACATCATTGTTTACATGATGTTTACATTTTTCATTGTTTACATGATGTTTACATTTGTTTATGCTTTTTTGTTTGTTGATAGCGTATCTTGGTTACGTTTGTCCTTGCAGTGTTGCTGTTGGTTGTTTACTTGTTTATTCCTCTTTCATAATAGTGATGTTGTTGCTTTATTTGTGTTTATTTGTTAAACAAGCCCGTTGTTTTGTTTTTGTAGCTTTTGTGTAACAATTTAATGTTAAACGATGTTACACCATTTCCATTTTCGTAACAATACGTTTGGCTAGTCGAGAAGGAATTTTAAAAAGAAATAATTTGTGTTAAAATACCCCGCCCTTATTATATTTTCATCAGATACGTTAATTTTAAATTTATTGCTAACAACAACGGTTCGAGGGTAACTCAATCACTTTCCGGGCTTCTTATGTATTTAAGGGCTGGACAACGCTTATCCAAGTTTATGAATATTCTTCATTTAGATGGTGATTTTGGTTTTATCAAATGGTTTCTTAAAACTTCGAAATAATCAACTCCGTATTCGAGCTTTAGAAGGGCTGCAATGCGGAATGCTTTTAGGATATAAAAGACCGTTTGTTTGTGAAACAAAACTTAAATTTTTAATTGGAAAGTAGGTAACGTTTTATTCAAAATATTGACCATTCCGGACTACATATTTTTTCTATTCACAGACAATTGGTGGGTGGAGGTCCATGCCAATTAAACTGTTCGTCTTTTGAAGTGAAGCAATTCGTCAACTGTTCACTCAATGTATGCTTCATTGATGAAAACAAATAACATTTATTATCGATATAGTAATTGTTATAAAATTTAATATCCCACAATTTATTTTATTTTTTTTTTAATTTAATTCCATTGCCGTTTAAATGTTGTGTTTTTGATGAATGATGAAATATTTTATGTGTACTTTGCCCAACACAAAAATACTTTTGTTCATGTTGCTTTCAAATTAAGATTGATTACAGCCTTCAATAACAAAAATCCACAAGAAATCTAAAAACCCTTACATTTTAGAAATACTTGGGTTTCAAAACGAAATCGTTCGAATAGCTTAGCATCACAATATTTTTGTTGGCTTTTTAATTGATTTGGTAATTTATTAAATACGGTTTGAGTAAAAACATAAAAGAAGAGGAGAAAAAAAATAAAACAACAACAACAACATGAAAATAAATGGATCACGTTTTTCAATTTACCATATTGCGATGCATAGAAGCAAAACGTTTCAATATTTTAACGTATCACCAGCATTAATAATTCAATAACTTGAGTTTAATTGGAAATTTAGGAATTCAATCATGAATTTCAATAAAATACTGCAAGCCAAGCAATTACTTTGGCCATTGGATATTTTGGGGTTCCATAGTTTAAAGACGGCCATTTAAATTTGATTAATTTGCGGTTAAAAGTGTACCGTTATTATACATATTTTGGGAATTTAAAATATTATTTTGAACTTATAACACACATACAATACGGTATATAAAGGGTAAACCATCTAAAAGTTTAAATTTAAAAATCCAATGAAACCACAATGGTCTAGAATTTTGTCGAATTAATTTTTTTTATTGAAGTACAGTTGATCGTGTTAGAAATCAAAGGAATTACGGCTGGCCTCATTCGATTGAATCAATTTTCGTGCACTTTTTCGAGTTTATGAGGTCGTATCTGGCATTAATGGCATCTGGCATAATGGCATTACAAATGTTTTCCTTCAAATGCCCAATTGTCTCTAGTTTGTCGGTTGCACAGATAATAGTCCAATGATGCCAATCCATTTCGCCTAATTAAATGGCCATCAAACGTTTGACGCAATAAATCCATAGTGACATGAGATGTGTGGTAAGTTGCAAGCAAACAAGCTGCAGTAATATGTGTGGTTAGTTTAAACCTGTTGAAGCCAAACATTGTTCACATCAATACCATGAAGAGCGGATACAAAATAATCAGTTATCATGGCCGTGCTCATTTTCAAAGGAATTTGGGCCAATGATGCCACCGCTCTACAAGTTGCGCCAAGCAGTCACTCGCATTGGATTCATTAGGTTCGGTAAGACCACGTGTAGGTTTTCAGAGGCTCGAATATGGCAAGTTGGCTTATTAACGTATCCACCACGATGCAAATGAGCTTCATCCGAAAAGAAATTTTTTTTTCAAAATGGATGACCCATCTACTGAAGCGGCTTAAACTCTTGAACCAATTGAACTTTATTAGACATCATACCGAGATCTTTTCACAAAACTCTACGTAAACTGGTACAAAAATTATTAAATTCTTGAGAACGATGACGAGTTGACGTTAATAGACACTCTCAGCCACAGCTTCGACATTTTCGAGTGTATACACTGTACGGACATGTTGCAGTCTTGGCACATCAGCAGTGAAACCAGTTTCACCAGCTTTTGCAATAAGCTTGGAGTATACCAGGCACTGTTGGGCCTTTTCTGTGACCAAATGGATTTGGACGACATTTTAGTGCAATTTCCAACCAAAATTGTCTTTATTTTGGAAATAAATTCCCAATAAATCCCAACGTTGCTCAAGCGTCAATCGATTCATTACGCTCAGTGGAGATAATATACTGAATGATGTGATAGAATGGAATGACAGCTTCGAAATAACCGATTATTCATTCAAGTGCTTAAAAGAAAAAAAGAAAAATTCAAAAGAATGAATATGCTGCTGAGTGAATTAAGATGAAACCTGTCATTAAATTAAAAAAAACCAAAAAAAAAATAAAGCTTCGTATTATTTATTCTGCATCATTCTATTATTTATTATGGCGTTTCAGTTTCGAAGCAATTAATAATATAACAGCAGAGGATTTCATGGCAATCATATTATAATGATGCTTATCAATCTAATATTTGTGATGGGAAAAATTTATTGGAATTTA
>QOCX01004268.1:3077-15139 GCA_005959815.1 Sarcophaga bullata | reverse complement strand
AAAATGTTATACACTGAAAGTGAATGTTATTACTACAACAGTTTCTCACACAACTCAGGTTATGTGCGTTAATTTTACACACGAATGGTGGGATCTACAGTTTAAAGTCAACTCCGAACTACAGATGTTTGAGAAACTTTTCATGGCAATTTTATTTACTTTCAGAGTTTTTGACAGAAATTTGATGAGAGAAAGTCGTTGCAGAAATATTTCTTTATATTTCCTTTTGTTAGAGATGTCTAACCTGGGAATTGAACCGTAGTCTTACGACTAACAACACACTACCAACTAGACTACGGCGACTATTTTTTATGAATACAATAATAAATTTAATTTAATAATTTTTGAAATTTTAGAAAAAATACATAGTTCATTATTAAAACTACACGAATATATATAAACAATATATATATATATATATATGTGATTTTATTTTTGCGTACGTAAAAAAGTCGATAGCCACACCACCGAAAAGTGTTCATTATTATAATTGTTGTTTATTGTTTTGATTTTTTATCAGCTGAAATTTAAGAAATCTAAGAATTTAAGTAGTCGGCATACGGTAGAAAAAACAGCTGGCAGAATTTTCTGTCGAACTGCCGAGCTGATATCTGCCGTCTATATGTTTATATAATTAATAAACTTTTTATAATTCAATTTTACTTTTTATGAATACAAGGATTGTTTTTATTTTTCCATTTTAGAATTTTTCATTTATCTTCAATAACAGAAGTATTTATTGTAGACATAAAAATTAGCATAAGTTGAGCTGAAACAGCTTATGTTGTTGCCTTGATTTTCTGTTCTGCCGTTAATATAATAGCTTTCATATAAATGCGTGTATTGTTAAACTTGGCAGTTTTCTATCGTCTTTGTGTTTATATCTTTGTTTCCAGAATGTTTTATTTCCAGGATTTTTTTCACTCTATAAATTGGGTAGCACGGCGGTAGCGTACACAGATGGTGTTCCTTATTAGAATATTAAAAGCTCAAAGATCGATTTGGTTTTATGATTTTATGAAATTCTAAAGTTCAAGCTACAAAATCTGTCCTTCAAGATAACAGATTTGAAGATGGAAAGTCAATGAACTTGACTTTCAGATCACTCTGAGGTTACCACATGACTATACATTTTTCAAATCGAGGCTCACGCTATTTACAACGCCATTAGAAGTATTCGAGAATTAAGTTGCAAGGGATGGAATGCATGCAAATACGATAAAGTTTTTGACTGTGGTCAACGTGGCACCACCACGACGATCTTTGTCTTGCTGTATTCAAGTTGCCACGCAGCCTCCTAGTGGCCACTCCTGGAAGGTATTCTAGCACGCGCTAGATGTTAACTAATTTCCAGCGCTGTCCAATCCCCTGGACGTTAAATTTGGTTTGTGCGTAAGGCTTGGAACCCACCACGTAAAAACAGTAATCTAATGAAAACAACCACAACAAAAGCCTCTAGAAAGATCCCCTCATAAGTTGACTACCAAGGCAAACGACAACGATTTAAGAATAGGCACGTTGAACCTCCGCAACCTTCACAGGGAAGGCGCTCCCGTCCTAATGAAGGGTAGGACGGACATCACTGCCATAGGGGAAATGCAATGGATAGGACAAGGATGCAAAAGGCTGGCATTTTGCGGTGTGTATTACAGCTGCTATGTTGATAAGCACGAATTCGGATGCGGATGGTAGTATTTAGCACCAAGTTTCAGCATCTCGACATTCACAAGACCACTTTGATGTCCTCAGATCGATCAACATCCAACCAGATTGACCATATTGTGATTGACGGAAGGCACGTTTCCAGTGTACTAGATGTGCGCACATTTAGAGGTCCAAAAAAACTCGGACCACTACCTTGTCGCAGCCAAGTTTCGAGTGCGCATTAACGCCTAGAGGCAGGAAAGGAGTAAGCGTGAGGAAGTCGAGATGTACAGTTGTAGGAATGACGCTCGAAAATTCTATCAGAAGGTCAAGCGTCTAACCGAGGATTATAAACCTGGAGCGTCCTCCTGCAAGGATGGAACGGAAACTTGGTAACAGATCCGCAGGGGGTACTGAGGTTGTGGAGGAAACACTTCTATACTCTGATACAAGGCGATGACGATATCAGTACCGCCTTTAGAGATGATGTTCCGAACCCGATCGATGATGGTGGCGTGGAGATTCCGCCGGCTAGCCATGAAGAGGTCAAAGTCGCAATTATGCGACTTAAAAACAATAAAGCGGCAGGTCCTGGTGGCTTCCCCGCCGAATTGTTTAAGACCGGTTGTAATGAGTTGGTAGGGCGCATTCAGCAGAGGTTCCAACGATTAGAACCTCAGTGTTCTCTGTCCTGTTCTGAAAAAGAGAGACCCTACGGTATACGCCAAGCCTTCTCCCTATCGCATATAAGGTTTTTACTGGCGTATTGTGTGAACGACTGAAGTCACTCGTCAAAGCAAGTCCACCATCGACCAGATCTTCACGCTACGCCAAACTGGAAAAGACCCACAAAAAACAAGTCGACACACACCATATTTTTGTTGACTATAAGGCAGCCTTCAAAAGGTCTATAAGGGATCGTGTTTTTTTGCCGCAGTGTCTGAGCTCGGTATACCTGCGAAGCTGATAGGCTATGCAGAATGACGTTGAGCAATTTCTGCAGCTCCATCAGGTATGGACCTCTCCGAACCTTTTGATATCGTACGAGGTTTCAGACAAGGCGTTTCCTTATCATGCGACCTCTTAACTTCGACATGGAGAGTGTTTACGAAAGGCGGAGTGCATCGCAATGACACCATCTTTCATAAAAGTGTTCAGTTGCTTGCCTACCTTAATGACATTGCAATCATAGGCGTACCAAGCGAGATTTTACTGCTGCCTTTGTGCTATTGAACGGGAGTCTACTAACATGGGTCTGGCAGTAAATGAGGGCCAAACAAAGTATATGTTATGACAAGGAGAGAAGTGCAACGTGTTGCTTCTCAGTTTACGGCCGATAACTATACTTTGGATGTAGTCAAGGAATTCATCTATCTTGGCCTCCGCGTACTACCAAAAATCAAGCGCAGGATCACTCTTACCAACAGGTGCTACTATGGTCTCAATAGGCAATTGAGTAACAGAGACCTCTCCCGTGTGACGAAACTAATACTCTCCAAGACACTTATCCTACCCGTGCTTTTTTATGGCGCAGAGGCATGGACCTTATTAAGCCACCGATGCAGCAGCCTTGAGAGTATTGGAGAGAAAAGTCCTACGTAAGATTTTCGGTCCCAGTGCGTGTTGGCGAAGATTTCCGCATCCGATACAACAGTGAGCTGTAGAGCTCCTCAACGACATAGACGTTGATCAGCGTATTAATATCCAGCGGCTGCACCGGCTCGGTCCGTCGTTCAAATGAAGGAGGATGCTCCGCAAGACGGATATTTGATGCGGGGATCTGCGGAAGTCTGCGAAGAGGACAACCTTGTTTCCCTTGGAAGGACAAATCGAGGAAGCTATTTCATCGATTGGCGCGTTACCAACTGGCGTAGGTGCCTGGAAGGATGTGTTGCGGCAAGCCGAAATCCTTTATCGGGTTGTTATGTCAATAAGTAAGTAAGTAAGTTACAATATTCTAAACAACGTAGAGAGGTCAGAGGGTCTTCATTGACTCCCTAATACAGGTTTAATATCTCATAGCTACCAACAAGCTCTCATATTTTTGTTTTTTAGAAAAGCACTATATTTTAGTTAATAACATAGTTACATAATTGGCCTTTACAACCCCTTAGTTAGATTACGACCCAATTTCTCACACCACTTTTTTGTGTGCGTTTAATTTTTATACATGAGTGGCGCGACCTACAGTTTATTGTCAACTTTATCTACTCTCAGAGTTTTAACAGAAAATCTGCTGAGAGGAAGTCGTCGAAAAAATATTTTTTCATATTTGGTTTAGTTGGAGATGCTTGACCTGGGTTTAAAGCGGGGCCTCACGTCTAATAATCACCACTATCCACTAGGCCGCGGCGACTTTTAAAGTTAAGTTATAACACAGAAAGTTATACTTGTAGTCAAATTATGAATTTCCTATATTTTAGTGACGCATGCCATACCTAATTTTAAAAATTGAACTAAATTGTAGTTTATCTCACTTTTATTAATATACTACTGTTTGGAGGGACTTAGACTGGTCAAATTAAAGTCAAATTATGAGACGCATTTGGCTCCGAAAAAAATAATTTTTTTGGTCTGTGCTAATATTTTTAAAATGTTCTTATTCGGTCCATCAATAAAGAATCTTTACGGGAGTCTTCTTTAAAGTATATTGAAATGTGTCCATAATTACTTTTCTTCCTTGTTTATTGAGTCGGCAACAAGTTTAACCTAACCTAACCTAATGGGCTTTGTTATCTACCTTACATAATAAAAACAAAAGAGGTGCTCTATAAATGCACAACTCTTAGATATAGGCTATGTTAAACGACTGTACGAATAAATATAACACCTAATGCTACTAATTAAGCTTTTCGAAAACAAAATATAGAACGGAATGATATTACCTCTGTATTCGCATTATTAATATAGTCCATTATGTAATTACCCGAATGATAATTACTACTCGATCAGGCCAAAACCGGAAGGTATTATTGGTGTACTCAATAAATAAATTATTATTTATTGAACTACTAAGCTTTTATTTTTAATTATCCCAATGTGGTACAATATTTTTTTTTTCATCACTCCCTCTCGCATTTTAGCCTTTGAGCCGGAGCAAAATATAAAGGCAAAAATATGACAAGAGAACGAAGACGAAATAACCAAAATAAAAATGCAGAAACAACGTATACCCGTAAAGTTATTGTGAGTATTACATATTTTTCTAAACAAGTGGAAGTAGTCACTGATTAGGTCACTTTTTTTCCCTGTATCTTCGTCAAATATCAAAAGAAATATGCTAATGCTTTTAACAATTTTTTTAGCATTTTATTTTTATACGAACAAATAATATTTGATGTTATTTTTTTATTGCGATATAAAATAATTTTATATACATCCATATATACATACATACATAATTACCCAATATAACCCTTCAGTCAGGATTACGGCCTAGCATCTTACACCACTTACGTTGTGTGTGTTAATTTTATACATGAATGATGGGACCTACATCCGAACGACCTACATCTACCGAACGATAGATTTTTGGGAAATTTTTCATGGCAATTTTATTTACTCGCAAAGTTTTTGCCAGAAATCTGCTGAGACGAAGCCGCCGAAGAAATTTATTTTTCATATTTCGTTTTTTGATGTCTGACTGGGGATTCGAACCCTGGCCTTTCGTCTAATAAGCCAACACAATACGTACTAGACTACGGCGACTTCGAAAAATAATTTTATTTATTTGAAATCAAAATATATTAAAATTTTCTATTTGTTCTATATCCTTCGTTAATCTTTTTTATTTATAATTTTTTGGCACAAAGACTGATGGTATTTATAACAAACTGGCATTGTGATAAAAGAGTCTTATAACTATGTTGAATAATTTTCCTACCACGGTTGGATCTTACAAATTTAACATTGCTAATGTCTGTTTTTAGATAATAATTTTATGAAGGAGAATAAGACATTTAATATTTAATGGATTATCAAAATTAATTCTAAATATCTGGTAAGAAAATTGTAATATATGGTCGCGACGTCCTTTTATAAATAAATATCTAGCAATATAATCGAAAACCAAGTTGAGTTTATGCTTATCGTCGGTATCACAGTTTGTGAAAATTTCTGATCAGTATAAAAGAACAGGAATCAAATACGTTTTAGCCAATTTCATTCGTATGGCAAAGGAAGTTGAATCTATAACAGTCCATAAGTTTCAAAGCATACTTTAAACTTTACCAACGACCATTAAAGATAATATCCGGATTGGATGCTGACACAACAAAGTCTATTTTCTATTCTCTCTTCGTTTGGAAAGCAATAAACATTTAGATTTGGAGGAAATAATACAAAGTCGAGTGCTCCTATGAAGCTGAACGTCATCAGCGTACTTGTGTACGCTAAAATTATCCGAGACATCAGGTAGATCGTTAATTTATACACTGAACAAAAGAGGCCCTAATATTGATCCCTGAGGAATATCTCTCCCAACGTTTAGCGAATTCCACATGTTACCGTTTAGGTAAACTCGTTGTGATCTGTTCATAAGATAAGAATGTAAAAGATTACAGACTTAATTTGAAAAATGAAAGAGGGTCTGTAGTTTCCTCAATAATATTTTAGGATCAATCGTATTAAAAGCCTTGTTGTGCTTTAAAAGAACTAAAAGCACTATGTGATTTTTATCTAGTTTCAACCTAAGGTCATCAACTATGTTGACTAAAGCAGTAGTGCAGCTCCTAGCTTTCATAAATCCCGACTGCTTATCAGATAAGAAATTATTACTTTTAAGATAATTATTTATTTGTCTAGCTCTGAGGTTTTCCATTACTTTAGGCAGAAATGGAAGAATGACAGTTGACCTGAATTCGTTGTTGGATTTATGATTTTCAGCTGTTTCCATTCATCAGGGAAGGAGGACATAGTTAAAACTGTATTGAATAAATGAGTAAAATAAGGCAAAAGTCTAGGTGAAAAAGCTTTTAAAAACAAAGGATCTAAGTCATCAGCACCAATCGCATTGCTATCAGGGATCGGAATATTGATATTAACAAATTTGTCATTGACAGCGTTTACATCAACATCAGGAGAGGTATTATGACATTTTTGATCAACACTAATATCGCGGATTACGTTCCATTTAGCCTTGTTATCCAAAACAGAAGTTAACTTTTGGCCCTAAAATATTGTTTTTGCAATTTTAATGCGTTTGGCAACTTCACTACGAGCGGGTTTAAGAATGGCTTTCACAATTGCTCATTTACATTATCAAATGAGCTGATCTGATCCCAACAGATAATATCAACACTATTATTTAAAACTGTAAAATCGATACTTTTAAAAGTGGGGTATTTAATATGCTTATTTTCGGGACTCATATACAGGTTATAAGTTAAGAAGAGAATATCATGATTCCTAATTTTTTCAAGAAGATAATTTAGTTTACATACATACCTAATTGGTCATTTCAATCCTTCAGTCTGTATTACCACCTAGCTTCTTACACCACTTACGTTGTGTGTGTAAATTGAAAAATGAGTAACGGGACGTACAATTTAAAGGCGACTCCGAACGACAGGTTTCAGAGAAACTTTTTCATCGCAACTTTATTTACTCTCAGAGTTTTTGAGAGAAATCTGCTGTGAGGCAGTTGCCAAAGAAAGAGTTTTACATATTTCGTTTTTTTTGGAAATATCGGCCCTGGAGATTTAACTGCGGTATCACGTCTAATAAGTCAGCATACTACCAACTAGACTACGACGACTACTTTAATAAATTTAGTTTATTAAAAGATTTTTTTTATAAATAAACACGTATTGTGATAAAAAGGATTTATTCAGGCCATCCCGCGAGAGGGACATTTCGTTCATACATTGGTCCACAGGCAGTAATTAGTAGTTTGTGGTAAACCTTCCTCGGGAGTAACAAAAATTTACTGGAAAATGCTGAAAGTACTAAGTATACAATGGAATATATTTTTAATGTGTGCCTCACATTGATGGATTAAACGATATCCCTAAGAGTAACCATCCCCATACACTTTGGGATGTGTTTTCTGCTCTTTATATATATATTATGTAATAATTATATATAATTTTCGAATATATTTTATTCACCAAATTACCCGAACACAACCTAGGACCTTGGGAGCGGCGGTTAAATTTCGGTTTCGGATATTATCGGTAGCCACAATGTTACCCAAAAATTAAGAACAAATGTAATAACAATTCGTTTGAGGTCCCCTTCTATCCAGTGTTTTAATTGAGCAAGTAGTCGTACGTTGTTGAAAAACTCACTTATCATTACTAAAGCTATTTGAGTCCGTTGGGTGGATGGCACCTTGAGTAATAGTTGGTAAGGTTCTTATATAACAATTTTGGAGAGACAAAACTGATTGGAACAAATGTATGAAACCTTTGACCAAATTGGTTTTAAAAACCCCCGTGCCATTGGCCAACATTTGTGACAAATTGAGTGGCATTTATATTGGGCTAAATAGGCAATGGGAATCGGGTCGAATCTCATCACTACGCTGCTGATTTCGCTAGTCTTGACTACAGTTCGATTGATTGATTGAAACTCAATGTTGCACAAACTGAAATTTTCAAAGAATTTTAAATAATTTTTTGGACTTAACTCGTACCCTACAGTGTCTGTTCTACATATTTCGTTTTTATCATTCCATACGCTCTAAAGAGTATTTTGTTTAACAATTTGTTTCAAATAAGGTTGATGGTGTATGGTATACCAAAGTACCAATTTCCCTGAATATTCTTTATTTAAGGATGGCTATACCTTACCCCGTAAGAATCCATTACTCGTTTTTAACTCCTTTTTAGATTTTAATGAATTTCTTTGGATTATCACGTCTATATTTGAATTATCTCCATAAGATTTCGACTCATGATTCGTCTTCTGCGACAAGAATTTTGGTTTCCAAAATGAAAGATTTAGATCACGACAGTGGTTCACAACTACAAAGTGTACGCTTTATATAAAAGAAAACTCGGTAAGCTATTTGTCTGCATTATTTCGCGAAAGGTACAAACTTTCTCGCCCCTTTACCCACACGGTTCTTGATTTTGCTGATTGATCTCGTATATAGGGCGTGGTTGTAGATTAACGAAAGGATATACCTCAGTCTGCCATTTATCTCCAGGCTACAAAATACTTATCCAAGAAGTGTTTTTTGCTGATTTGCCACTATCCCTCTACGTGGCGGTTGTCTTTTTCACCTGTATTCTGGTAATGGTACTACTTTTGTGAAGAGCTTCAAATACCAAGAAAAATATAGCATGTACAAAGTTTTATTTATGACAAATTTTCGACTATTTTGGCAAGAGTTAAGGCTTGTTTAACTTTTCTTAGTCCGATGACGGATAACCAGTTAGACATCAAGATTTGCCAGCACATTTCACCATAGGTAGTGCCGTTCTCTCCCCGCAGAGCCGGTTTAAAAAATGTATCTTTCAGTTACGCGAATCGATGGCTGCAAATTTTGCACCATTTGTTTGCATTTCGTAGAAAAGACTAGTTAGTAGAATTACATAAAGGCAACAAATGGAAAACCTCCCGAAGAGAGTTTGGTGTTAAAGATTAATAAATAACAAAGAATAATAAGAAACACGTAATAAATAAAAAAATAACAAAAAATAAATAAAATTGTAAAGAATAATATAAAAACTCATGATTTCATATAGTTTATCGCGAACACTAAAATAGAAAAATTATTCGACTAATGTGCACTCGGTCAGTGTAATAATATTGGCTTTGTGAAATGAAAACCATAAAATAGTTTACCGTTCCATTGCAAGCACGTTATTTAAATTTTGATATGCTATTTTTCTCAGAATTTTTATTAAATGAACGATCATAGTCATAAGAAAATTTTAATTTTCTGAAACAAGACGCCCAGACGTTAAATGTTGAAAACGACATGCTTTATATGATAAAATATTTTTGTTTGAAAATAAAGTTTGATTAATGAAAATCAAATAAAATTAGTTATATTTGTTAAGCCTTTTTGCTTAATTTTCCATTGTGTGTTTATTTTTAAATATCCAATGTAATTGTTTGATTTAAGTTTGTCAAGACACGGGAAAGATGGCACATCTTTATTACAATACAATTTATCATTTTTCGAAATGTTAAACAGATATCAACAAAGAACTTTTATGTTTACTGAGAGATCCAAGACAGAAAATGACACATCCTTGGCAGTCACCTCGAAGGACAAAGTAGCCTTCACATTCGTGGTACCTATTTATACCTCTGTATTTTCGGCTGAAATTACAGTCATATACGAAGCTATTTAAAATTGGTAGAGGATACGATTTTTCATAGGCTTTAGTATTAGAAACTTTAGTGTATACAATAATGAAATTACTAAATTTTTAATAAATAAATAAATATTTTTTTTAGTGTTTCAGTTACTAAAGAAATCAAAACTTTATATGTTGAACCATTCCGGTTTCAAATAATAATTTTTTTTTCTTACACCCAGAGGTCAATTTTCCTTTTCGTTTTTTAACGAAAGGGAGGATTTTAACTGGTAGATAAATTGTTTTTCGTTATTATACCTGGCCAATAAGATAGATAGGAGCGTTAAGCTAAAGGGAGGATCATCCTTCCGGTAACATTTAAAGTGAAGTTTATGTCTGAACTTGCCATATTATTCATTACTTTCATTATGGCAACTTGTAATATAAACAAAATGAGCAAATACAACAAAAAAAGAAGCCAGTCGTTGCCACTGCGTTTAAAAAAAAACTTGTTTAATGCTATTTTCACTCCTGATTTTAGCATTAAAACCATAAACTTGCGTTCACAATGCAAGTTTTCTTAAATCTGGTTTTAACATTCATGACGTTTATGACTGTGCAACTGCTGATTTTGTTTAAGAAAAAAATAAAAAAGAAAAAATATGTAAGGAACAATAAATTCAAAATTATTCTAAATATTTATTGCAAAAGAATACTTTAAAATAGTGGATTTATAAAAAGTGGAGAAGTGCTTAGAAATCAAGTAGTTTTATATACCGGCTTCCTGTATTTTTATATTTGTTTTGTTTTTATTTTTTTCCAGCTATTTTCAATATTTCAATGTTGGTAGCTCTGATTTAGTACATTGAAAACAAGGCTGTATTTTATAAAACCAATTCAAAAAAGGTTTTAATATGGTTTTAACACAATAATTTTGTATGGTTAAATCAGGTTTTATTTTCTGTTTTAACGTTAAAACCAACTTTTGCGTTAAAACCACTCGGTGTGAAAACACTATAAGTGAACAGTTTTATCGGCATTGCTCCGACACTGCCATATTTTTCAAAAAGTTAAGTTTCTTTTATCTGTAAGTTGTAATAACGAAAACAAGTTAAAGGTGACTTTACAGTTCCTTTTAGCTAAAGGTACCTTTAACTAACCTCAACTTTAACGGCAAGTTGTAATAATGGTCCTCAATGTTTTTTACCAACACACTCACAAATTCAGATATTGAAAATCAATTTTGCTTTCAATCATGTGTTTTAATTTTATATTACGGAAACTGCTGATGCATGTGAATTGATTTTTCCAAAAATTCGGTATACATATACATATATATAATTCGATATAATTTTTTTTATTTGTTTTCTTGAGGAAAAGTTGGTTTCAAATTGCAGACTGCTGCGTAAATCAATGCAATAAAACCAATGTCATTCAATTGTTGTAAGCAAAAACTTTTTATGCATGCAATAGTAATTCTTCTAATTATTTGATTTTTCTTCATGCAATAAATTCTCTTTAGAACAAAAACCCAAAAAGCTGTTAGCTAACTTCGGAAAAAGAAACGAACTTGTTTTTAACGTACGCTAGCCAAACTCAAAAGTATATTTTAAATTCATTGAAATCTTCATTAAGATGTTTATATTTTTTTTAATTTAGAAAATGTCTAAATGCAAAGAAATTCAAATCAATATTCCAAAATAATTAATCAATTTTAGCATGAAAAGTGTGGGCAAACCCAATTTCTGTTAATAAAAATTAAAAATTAAATAAATGTCTAAAATAAAATAAGTCTAATAAATATTTGCAACAAAAATTTCTACAAAAAGTAATTTTTGAATCGATCGTATACGAAGTAAATATGTATGAAGCCATTTTATTTACGCTTGTGGACCAGAGAACGGTTTGATTGTCATGTTACCGATAATTTACACTATGTGTTTCACGTACGGAAAGTTAGATTTTTTAGAGTTTAACGATTAGTAAAACACGTATTTATTTGTATAAATATGCACTTCTGATCCAATGAAGTGTGGTAGTTTTTGAAAAACTTCATAAAACAAAGAGAACTGTACAACTGCCAAACTTTCATCTTAATGTCGACGCTCTCATTTCTCATTTCATGTCCACTCTCTTCTAATAAAATCTTGACTTATTGTATGGCTT
>QOCX01004267.1:3836-15145 GCA_005959815.1 Sarcophaga bullata | reverse complement strand
ACTTTCCATGGCAATTTAATTTACTCTCAGAGTTTATGCCAGAAATCTGTTAAGATTAAGTCACAGAAGAAATGTATTTTCAAATTTCGTTTCCTAGATATGCAGAGTGATCTATTGAATAAAGGCACTTTGGTGAATTTCAATTTTATTCACCACGCAAGAATTCACCACCCTGTGAACACACCACACCGAATAAAATCATCTCACTTTTCAAAAATTAGAATTACACCACATTAAAAAGCAATTAATTTAGTTGAGGTTCATTTCGGTTCGCTCAAATTCGACCAAAATTCTCCAACACACACAAACGAGCATACCACTCACACCACAAGACAGACGACCGACATGCTCCGTCGTCCCCGAAACGCCCCATACCACACGCCAACCACCCATCACCAACCTCAGAAACGCAACAATCACCCCACAACTACTACACACCCCCGACACACACACTTTCATTTTTATTTCTGACAAATCTTATATGAAAAAAAGATGTGTTGATTAATATTGAGAACTGTTTTTTTTTTTTGGTTAGATTCTTTTTATCAACCAAAATGTATGAATAGAGGACACACCCGTATTGGATTCTTTTCATACAAAATTGATACCTAAATACGCTGTGTGTGCGTAAATGCATCTCCGGTGGCATGTGTTTATGGTTCTCTTTACATTTTTCAAGAACGTGTGTTCTTGCTCTTCGCAATCAAGTGCGAATCCAATTTTGCCAAATAAAGTTATGAAGGAAGAATCTTAATAAACAAAGAAGGAAGGAAATAAAAAATTTTCTTTCCACTTTTTTCCATTTCTATTGCATTTGTTTATAATTTCTCGTCTAAAAAAGTAAAATCGTGAAAAATATTTAAAATAAAAGCCAGGTCAAACTATAAACAATCTGTTTATATAAGAAATATACAATACCGAATTAATTGTGAGATGAAAACTGTAGATTTTCATTGTCACTACTGTTGTTTGTTTAACATAAAAAATTTTGATAAAATTTTGTACAGAACTGAGGAAAAAATTTAACAAAACTAAACAAGTCAAACAGAAGAATAAACAAAATATTCTATTCCAAAACTCTCAGTTTAAAAACAGTGCAATAATAAACTCAGACACTTATTTAGCATTGACGCCTTTCTACAACTATAGCATTAACGAAATGATTAAGAAATAAATATTCTACTTAATTTCAACCAAGAAATCATTTTTACCAATTTTTATCTAAATTTATTCTAAATTCCAATGTTCAAAGAAGCCGAAATGTACACAGATTCATAATGCCCAATGCTTCATTTTGATTATGGCAAAACATATTCCAGCAAGTATCTTTTCCACCATTCATTTAATTAATCTCATGGATAAAATACGCCGTTACTCTCTTTCATTAGTTGTAAGAACTTATTTTTATCTTTTCTTTTTTAGCTGAATATGTTGCATACAGTTTTTAAATCCATATTCTATGCTATTCTCTTAAAAAGTTGCACTGTTTTCAAAGTTTGATGGTTAATGTTCGTGTTGCAACATATACAAGTTCGTGTTGAATGTTCGAGTTAGCTTTGCAAGAAGATACACAACCTGTTCGTGCCATACGTAGAACATTTTATAAATTGTTGCATTTACTGTCTCCAACTTTGAATTTACTGTTGGAAATATACAAACACTTAATAATTCCTGTGATGTTAGTAGAACCATAATTATTCTAATAGGACTTCTGGATTTCAATTCATGTTGACTTTCTTGTTGCTGTCGCCATTCTTGTCAAGTGTCTGCATGTGGATTCGTCTGAACGTTGAATGCATAAACATGTGTAATACTGAATTGAATGCATGTATGTATGTATGTACGTATGTTTAGTGGTTCTATAAAGTAATGGTTGATAGATAAAAAAGTGTACACCATATGTGTCACAGTAATCCTGAATTCTATTCTTTAGCGTCATGAAAACAAACTACTTTCAACAAACAATGCATGTGCGAATGTTTACATAAGCTTTCCACATTGTATTCGAAGCAACAATTTTATTGTCGAATTATTATTATAATTTAAAAGGTTTTTTCTATTAAATTACAACTAATAATAATAATTAATCGTATATTCATTATCTTATTATTGTTAATTATATATGCAGTATGCCTCGGATATAAGCACTTTAAAAAATTATTGCTTGAAAGTGCTTATAAGTGGGGAATTGCCTTATCGAAATCCTACACCTGAAAGCAAATAGCTACGTATTATTCTGTCTCAATGACTGCACCGATTTCGCATACGGCTGATCGGAGAGAACTTTGATCATCTTCAACAACTTGGTGTGTTGAACGAAGATATAATTTGCTGAGTCCCCTGTGTCACTTCAAAATCTCTGTGCATAGCAGATTTTATATGACTTCTCCGAGAAAGCTGAACATTGTTGAATTGCAAGTTTTCTATCAGGAATCAATTACTTGAGATTGCATTGTCTCAGTTGGTAACATCTTCTGGGTGGAACGGAGTGCAGCTTCTGCCTCGAGGAGAATGAGAATAAGTAACATTCTATGTAATTGTATTGTACTGTAAAATTTTTAAAACAAAATCATGTTAGCGACTTGCTATTTAATAGAAACTTTTTTGATTCCAAGTGGAGTATGTTAGATGAAGGTATGCAGATACATTTATAAAAAAAAAGAAATTAAATGTTGATTTATTAATAGCCTTTGAATAATGAACTCAGTTTTATTAAGTTTAAATAAAATTTTAAAACTTAAAACTGCTTTAGTAAAAATTTAATCGTTTTGTTAGCGTATGGTAGGTCATAATGCTAACTATGTTACTAAGTGAAGATAAATTTAAAATGACAGTCCTTTTAATAGAATATGTTCTATTCACAAAAGCAAGGATATTGGGAAAACAAAACTATGTTCTGTTACCTATTTTTTGTATATTCTAAGATAATCTCATGAATACTAAGATTGTCTTGTACTAATATTGTGTGTACAAATTTCCAGTATCATTTCAGTTAACTGGTTATTATGCACATATTTAGTATAATTATACATAATAAGCGTTTATATTAACTAACATAATCTCATCATTGATTATCAATGTGTTTTTTGAATCAAACATAGCTGCATTACAGCTCTATTTGAAGTATCTTATCACATTTGGCGTAAATTTAATAATGGTCATGGAACATTCTTCAGACTTCTTGACCATTCAAAAGCATTTGACTGTGCAGTAAATTGACTGAGAAATTTTACTTCTTTAGTACAGCTTGTAAATTGCTATCTACGTATTTGAATAATCGTACTAAAAATGTAACTGTTGGACCTTTAACATCGCATCCTATGCCTGTAAAATCTGTTGTATCACAACGATCTATTCTAATATCAATGCTGATTAGCCTGTACATTAGTGAACTTCTAACTTAAACATTATAGAATACACGTATATATTCTGATGAAGTGCAGATGTACATTAATTGTAATATGACATCTAATAACGTATATATTAATCAACTAAATCATAATTTAAAGTTGGTTTATGAATGGACATCTTCGAATGGTCTTTACCTAAATCATAAAAAATCGAAATGCATCATCACTTCAAAAAAGTGACAACAAATAACTGCTGGAATATCAACCACGAAAGGAAGTCAATCAATCCAAATTGTGAAATCAGCTAGGAATCTATCACGTTTGCTATGTTGGGGGTAGTATACCCAATTTGACATTTAACTCCGCTTAACAATCGAGAACTATTAGCCAAAACATATATCACGCCTAATTTATATATAACGCCTGCAAGATATTCGTTTCCTGCGATGCGGCTAGCAAATATCGCCTTAATGTAGCGTACAATGCCATTTTTTGAGATGCTTATGGAATAAAAAGATATCATGGTACTTAAGCAGAAACGAGATTATTTTATGGTATATCTTTTGATAAAATCGGACAAAATATTTTGCTACATAAAATTATATGCACAAAAGAACCGATTACTTGTATAGACGACTCCGATTTGCGAATTCTATCCGAGGAAAAATGTTGATTTATACTCGTTATCACTCTATAAACTCTGATCAGTAGCGCTTAACTAGTGCGAGGCATTATTGGAACCCTCTATCTCATAGCTTTCAATTAACGGGCAAAGCAATGTATTTCAAAAATAAATTGATCTCCATGTTTTGGTTTTAGCATATGTATACGCACCAAATTCTTTGTAATTAATTTGCTTATGCGTATATTGTATGCGATTGTATGTTACTTATAGATTTTTAATTTAAAAAAAAAAATAATTTTGTTCCGTTTTATATAATATTGCTGTTTTAGATGAAATAACTATACATCAAGTTAAGGTCGCATACTCTAATTATAAGATTTTAAACTATGATGCAATGTGCACCTTTCATGTACAGAAAATTATCATGTTAACGTCAAAGATGAACTTTTCTTTCATTCGAACGAAATAACTTTTCGTTTATTTGACATTGAATAACATTCGATTTAATTCTATCATAACTCAAGCCTTCGGATAAAATTGGGGAAGGAAACTGTAGTCAATCATACATACTTAACCAATACAACTCTCAAGTTAGGATTATGACCTTGATCCTCACACCACTTATACTGAGTATGTTAATTTTATACATGAGTGGTTGGACCTACAGTTTAAAGTCGATTCCGAACTACAGATTTTTGAAAAACTTTTCATGTTAATTTTTATTTACTATCAGAATTTTTGCCAGAAATCTGATGAGAGGAAGCTTGGGGTTTGAACCGTGGCCTTACACCTAATAAGTCAACACAATACCTAGACTATTACGACTACTGCAGTCAATCAGTGTATATAGAATTTAAAGTGAGAAATATTTTTTAATGATTAACAATCAAATTTAAAATTTTGTAAGCAATTCTCGTTCAACCACCTTTAGAGGTACACCTGATGGTGAGATTCTTTTTCAGATTTTTTGTAATTTTCGAAAATTTTGCGAAGATATCTTTCTAATAATTTTCGAAGATCTTTTAATATCGAAATCTTTTGTGATTTATTTCTCTGGCCTGCACTTACTTTACTTTCTTTGAAGATATTTTTTTCTACCAACTTGATAAATAATATGTAGAATTTCATTTGTATCAGTAGTCCCATAAATTGTTTGATCATAAAATCATATTTATTAGTGGAATTTAAAATTAAGAGTAATCAGATGCCAAATTAAATTAAATTTCCTATACACAGGCTTAATACATAATTGGTCACTACAACCCTTCCGTTAGGATTACGAACTACCTAGCAAATGTTGTGTATATCAATTGTATACATGAGTGGTGTTAAAGTCGGCACTGAACTACAGATTTTTTAGAGTTTTTACCAGAAATATGCCGAGAGTAAGTCGGCGATGAAATCTCTAATTCATATTTTTGTTTTGATGTCTGATCTGAGGAGATTTGAACCTACTAGACTACTTTGACTTTTCTATACCTTTTCTAAATGTTTCAATTGTATTGTTCAAATAGTTCATTTTTACAATTTCTCAATAAGAAATGTCAAAACAGTCCAACTCGCACTATAATTATTATTACAACTATGCTTTGAATTTATAGATTTCTTGACTTTTATATTTTTCGAAAATTCGAATTAAATTTGTAAATGCCTTCTTCCAGACTTAATTTTTGTGCAGAAAAAATTCGGTTAAATAGACCTTCCAATTTACAATAGTCGTATAATTTTCTTTTAGAAAAGTATTGAAATTCGATTTTGTTAAGGGAAAATAGTTTCAATTTAATAATCTAATAATTTCAAAAAGTTTACAGCAATAGTAGAAAATTATTTTCAAAATAAAAAATTATTCTCTCATAAATTTTCACATTCCTGAAGCAAACAAAAAAATCGAATGTTTATGATTTTAAGATTCCTTCTAAATTATTATGTGCGATTTTCGTCACAATAAAGACCAACCATATCAGTAATACACAGAGATTCTTCGTATTTTGTATTTTGCATTTGTATTTGTATATTTATTGTGTTTTTTTTCTTTTCCTTTTTAATTTGTTTTTTATTTAGTGTTTGAGCATATGTGAACAAAAGTGTTTTGTACTCGTAATCAAAGCACTTGTCAGTCAAAACAAACCCATACATGCAAAGAGAATATCGGCATTATAATCCATCCTTTAAGTTTAACGTGTAACTGATGACTATGTGACTGACTGAGACTGACTGACTGACTGACTGCCACAATGAATATCTAGCTATAGACACTGTCATGACTGTCTATGTTTGGATTGTCAAGCGTGAATTTATTAAATATTGTGACATACATACGTAAGAGTATTTCTCTCGGTTTCTCCCTTTATATATATGTATGTGTATGTGTACTAGTATATCATTGAGTGATTATGGCACCAACTCCCACCACTTGTTGTTGTTGTTCTTGAAAATGACGTCGTGAAATATATGAATTATATAAACATACATACAGATATACTAACAAATACATGTACAAAANCATACATACAGACATACTAACAAATACATGTACAAAATATTTTATCTATACATACATACATACATACATACATATATTGGAAATGATTGTAAATACATTCGCAAATGTCTGTATCTGTAAGTACAATTGGTAGCGGAATTCGTAAGTACCAACCAACACAACTCTAACTAAAATATAAGGTTTTTGCCTATCTTAAGCTGATGTTTTTTTTTTTTGTATTTATTTTTTGTTTTTAAATTTACTCATACGCTGGTATACAATATTTACTAGTTTTTGTTTTGTTTTGTTTTTTCACTGGATTCCTCTTCAATTCTCGCGAGTTTTTTTCTCTCACTTTGTTTTTCATGGAATGTGATGAATGAAGTTGAAGAATAGAAGACGTTCACTTTAGCTTTCGTTGTAGGTATTGTTGACAATTTTCCGCTAACGTGTTTATGACAGACAATCTTATTATTTGTATTTAGAACATTTCATTTTAGGCTGATGGAAAGAAAACGTCTACCACAACAACAGCTACAGCTACAGCTACAGCTACAGGAACAAGAAAAACAAACAACAAGATAAAAAAATATACCAAGAATAAATATGAAAAGATATGAATCTATAAAATGAAATATAATAAAATAAAATAAAATAGAATAAATATAATGTAAAAAACAAAAACAAAAAAAAACAAAAAAAAAGGCAAATATAAATACTCAAATCATATCATCATCAGCATTATCACAGTCATAATAAATGTAGATAAAATAAAGATACAAACGTACATACATATGTATGTATATACTCGTGTATACTATTTATAAATTATATGCGGCTTAAAGTTTCATTCTTTTTTTGTACTCTTTATACAGCCAACTTCGCTAGAATAATACTTTACGAAACTAAGGTACTAATCTGCCATATGATCAGCCTCCTCTCTGTCTTAATGAACTTCTTTACAGTGTCCTAGTTTAGCAAACGTTGGATTAGCTTAAAGCCTTTGTCTGCTTGTTATGCCTAGGACTTTATCGACAGTTTTCACCATATTCTTCTATCGGCCAGCAAGACTGCTTCGCTCATTCTCAAAAGTTGTGCGTAACAATTTTGTCGATTTCCTATGTTATTGCAACTCTTCTTAACTTAATGAACTTCTCCACAGCATCCCATATCTTTTGGAAGGTACATTGCAGTTCGTTTAGATGCCCTGGTAGTCTAGCGGGTAGTTTGCTAGACTATTAGCGTGAGAAACCGTGGGTTTGATTCCTACCATAGTCGCTAGTATGATCAAAGTTGTTCAGCTCGTATATCATTAAATATAATTTGTAATTGTATTGTAATTAATAAAAAATAATTAATGTATGTAAAATTAATTTCGAGTTTGATTGTTATGTAATATCTCATGTTCAATTTAAATTCAATTTCGCGAAGTGGATCGTGAACTTAATAAATTAAATAAGAAAGCATAAATCATAAGTCAAATATGTATTCTCCTGCACGTCTATTTTGTGAAGTTGGAAAATGAAGAGGAAAAGCTGACTTTTACACAACGCACATATTAGGTAACCCATGTAACGAAAACAATCGTTATAAGACTTTTCCCTGTCGCTTAAGGAATCCTACCATTTGTAATAATTAAACCTTAATTCTCTATTCAGGTTGCAAAATATTTTAACTTTTTGCATCATTTCTTAAGGTATAGGAAGCGTAATATATCCATAGTTTGTTTTTTTTTCTCAGGGTCATTAAATTCCGATCAAATTATGTATTGAAGTTTTTAGAATCCGGAGTGTAATTTTGTAACATTTTAAAAGTTCAGTATAATAATAGCCTAGTTTGTAATGTGCTAAAGTTTGTGCAGAGGTTTTCGATTCTTTTTCCACCAAAGATTTTGAGTGTTTATGGTTGTTTGATTGTGTGTCTGAAATTTTATATGATTAAGCTCAACAGAAAAAGAAGAAAGTGAGAATTACTACCAATGAAGATATATTTCTTTAGGTAGTAGCAGCATTACAACAATTCATTTCGATTTGATTTTGTGCCAAAAACAGCATGTATTTGTTGCTTTCTTTCAAGCCCACCTTCTCTCTTATTTACCCTGCCTATTTCGCGTGCTTAAAATGACTTATCTTGAGTAAAAGCAACAACAAACACACATAAAAAATAAACGTAAACAAGATTTTAGCCTTGTTTTTAACATGTCAGCCACAATAAAAGAATAACGAAGAAACAATCAGAAGCGTTGATAACACTATTATATCTTGATACCAAGTAATATTCGAGAAAAAAAGTGAAGAAAATTGTATACTTTAAATTCACTTTAAATTGACGAACTGGTAGAAAGGATTTAAATTAAATTTTATAGTTTGTTTTCAATTCTTGGGATATTATTGTCACAGGATTGTTCTTCTTTAAATATATTTCGTAATTTTAGTATTTGATTCTGACAAAATCTCCCGCAATACAAATTAATCTTTAGAAAGTTTTTTATCACTATATTATAAAGGGTTTTAAAATATTCAAATAATCTAATAAAATGCTATTAAAGTATTATTAAAGTCAGCATTTTTCATATCCTACTGCGAAAGAAATCTTCAAAGTAATTGACACCTGGACTGTAGTCTTCAGGATGATCAACAAATGCCAAATTAAGTAGTATTTTTTAGCGAATTTCTAAACCCATTTTTTTCAAATCTGACCAGATATCACATAATACTTGATAGGTTAAAATCATTAAGTAATAATAAGAAAATCATACGATTTGGCGTAGTGAGTCAAGCCATTGTATTTAGATCAATCTCTAGCATTTGAATAGTTTATGCTGGAGACATTAAAGTCCACTCTCACATGCACAATAAAAGTTCAATTTTCTGGTTGTCATTGAAGACTATCTGTTGTATAATAATTAGAAGAAAACAAGTACTTTTCTTTTTTGATTTTGCTTAACTTTTCTAAAGTTTTTGATATTAGACACGAACGAATTCATGCAATGAGTAAGGAAATTTCTGTAAGTTTTCAAGATTAGGATGTTGGACTGATGACCACACACAAACTGCATTAATAATATATTGCGAATGTGTTGCACAAGGACCCATCCTTGAACAACTTTAGCTTAATCTTCCATGACAACACAGACATAGTAATGTATGCAGTCGATATATAGCTTTATCTTTCTTATCCGAAGCACCTATCTCTGCTTTAAAACCTTCACAATCCAATAACAAGTGATCCAGGTCTTGATATTGTTACTGGTAATCAGAAAGTTTCAATTATTTCATCTCGGCTAAATATTTGGAGATTAATTTTTAACAGCAATGTTAACCTAAGATTTTACCAGTCGAGATAATTATTTCCCAATTCTATGTACGCGTCACTGAATCTAACATAGATAACAAATAACACCGTACGGTATGTAGATGGCCGAGGGAAATTTAAACCTTTATCAAATCTTCATAGAATGTGTTTGATGTTGTCCTCACCTTTGTATTCAATTTCGAAATAATTTTTGTTTTTTGTAGCGTAAATACTTTTTTTCATAAAATATAGCTTGGATGACCTGAAAGGGGGAGAAGATTAATAACTCTGTTGATCGTTGCTCTGCCAAAAAGCATATGTGCCTGGAATAAGTTACCACAAACGCCACAAGCAGTCAGAAATGCAAATAATTTTAAAATTTAAATAAAAATGTTAAAAAAAAATGTATGCATTGGTTATTTGATTATTATTTTTAATAATTTATCTTCATCATTATTATTTCATGGAACTTTATTGCAATTATTTCCTTAACAGTTTGTTTTAGTTACGAAAGCATCTTGTAAACATTCACTGTTAAATTGAGTGTTTATTTGAGTGCTGAATTCACATACTCGATGTTTCAAAATCTTTATATTTCTGTTTCAGCAATATGAGTTCAGTGGCCCAAAAAAACACACAAACCATAACATTGTTTTATACTTTACAGACGAACCTCATTGTTTTGGTAAGATTTGATAAGAATATGCTAAAATAGTAATTTTCATTCATTCATTCAATTATATATCGCCGTAGTTTAGTAGGTAGTGTGTTGTCTTATTAGATGTGAGGCCACGGTTTAAACCCCAGGTCAATCTTCAGTAAAACGAAATAGGAAAAAATATATCATCGGTAGTTTCCTATCCGCAGTTTTAAAGCAAAAACTCTGAGAGTAAATAGAAAATTGGAATGAAAAGTTTCTTAAAAAATCTGTGTGAGAAGCAAAGTCGTAATTACGGACGGGTTGTAATAACCATTTATGTATGTATGTATGTCGTATATCCGATATAAAAAAGATAACACAGAAATTCGAAGAAAGTTTTGAAATGGTGGTAAGGTTAGCACTTAAAAATACTGCAAAGGCATTTAAGAAACTATCTGCCATCGTTGTCCACGTAATATCAAATTGAATGTCGAATGGCTTTTAGGATATCTCGAATACTTACTGCGATAGAATAATTCTGTCGTGAGGTATAAATTTCTAATGGAAGACAGATGACATATTTCATGAAAACACACTTGCAGCAAGTGCTAGATGCCAATGCTGGCTGCATAAAATATTGATTTCTATAGTTTTAATAAACATAATAAATTGAACATTGTTTAAATAATTGGAAAAAAATAAATATTGTGGCCATTTTAGGTCAAATAAATATTTCTGTAANNNNAAAATTCGACTAGAAAATATGGTGGGATTTGCCAATGAAAATCTAAAGCGATGGAAGTGATATTTTCGATTTTTATTCATTATTGCATTATTAAATAAAAACATAGGATATTATTTTATTTTATATTTTTTTTCTTTTTTGTATATCATACGTATGTACATAAACAAATAATA
>QOCX01004266.1:0-15147 GCA_005959815.1 Sarcophaga bullata | reverse complement strand
AATTTTGTTTCGGTTTCAATTTCATTTTCGTTTTCAAACTAATACAACTGCTATACACACACACACACACACACAGAGACACAGACACATATACATAGCTATAAACAGACATATGTATGTGTGTGTATGTAAATGCAGACAGGACATGCACCTGTGCTAAAGTGAGTGACGCGTCTTTAAGAAACTAGTGCATACGTTAAAGGGCAAACAGACTAGTCTTTCCGTTCTCTTGTCGATTTTAAATTTGCTTTTTGTTTTTTTTTGTTATCGTTTTCGTTATCGGTGTTATCGTCGGTATCGTTAACATGTTTTCGTAATTTGTTGTTGTTTTTGTATCCTACATTCACAACATTTAAGTTTGAGTGTCGTTGTGGTCGTTGACAAATTACCAGGAACATCCGTTTCCCAAGTGAAAGTGTGGAAAAGTGCGCGCAATTAAAAATGCGATTAAATTTTTCAACATTTTGTTGTTGTTGTTTGTTTGTGGAAAATATTATCAGTGGCTGTATAATCCCGACGGATTTAATTAAAAAAAAATAAAAAAATTAAATTAAAATTAATTAAAAAAGAAAACTTATGTAAACTGATTAAAAGGATTACCCTAAGCAATTAATTGGATTACGATTACATCCACTAAATCACCAAGGTAAGCCTTATTCACGATGGCATATTCAAAGCGTAAATAGCTACGGGAGTTTCCCCCTCCTTTATAAATGTTTATCTTTAGCATTACATTGTAAAATATTCTTAGTCTTCTTGTCTTAAAAATACTTCAAGAACTTATTATTCATAATAATCGGAATGGTGAAATTATTAACTTTTTAAAACGGGGAAGAAATTTTTTTGTTCAGCTCGCTTTATAGTGGGGATTTCTTTTGATAATTATATACCAAGAATAATTATTGTAAAGTCAAGAACTTCATAAAAATTACAACAAAATTTCAATGACGAAAAATAGCGTCATCCATATTGCGAAAGTACGTATACGTGTATGACGAGATAATTCGTCACACCTAGTTAAGAGGTTAAATACAATATTTTTTACAAATTTTTTTTCGTTAACAGATAACGTAAGGACATTTGCTCATAATTTCATTCATACTACACTTTCACCTTTTGTGAATACAGTTGAAGGATAGATCTATTACAGTTATAGGCTTTCAAGTTCAGTCAGGATCACAACCTACATAGCTTCGCCCATTACGTATGTTGTATGTGTTAATTTTATACAAGAGTGGCGGAACCTACAGTTTAAAGTCGACTCCGAATGACAGATTTTTTTTGAGAAACTTCCTTTGGCAATTTTTTTTTACTCTTAAAGTTTTTGCCCGAAAACTGCCGGAAGAAAGTCGCCGAAGAAATGTTATTCATAATTTGTTTTTGTTTTTTGTTGGAGATATCTGACCTGCGGTTTGAACTGTGGGCTCATTAAGCACAAACATACTAAACTCACTAAAACTATGGCGACTTTGTCCACAGATCAGTTAAATACTTATAGCTCGGATATTCAATCCCAGTGTGAAATATTCAAATCTCATGGGGGAAATACACGAATTGCTTTCAAGCAAAAGTTTAGTGGATCAATTCTTGGATAGGAAGTACAGAAGACAAAAAATAGTTATACTATCTGTTAGTCAAAGCTTCTAGGAAGTTGACTTGAAAATAAAATGAAAGCTGAATAAGCTAGGCAGGGCGGGATCTCAAGTCATATGTGAACTTGTGGCAATAAGCTTCCACACCACCGATGGAGCAGAAAGCTGCTTTTGAAAGGGTGTACTCAGTGAAAGGAAAGAGAAAGATATGCGAACATTCTTTTCAAGTCCAAGGGTTTTAAAGATAATCGAAACTTTTGTTCAAAAATAACAATAAGAAGTCATTTGGGTTAAGCATCAAACTATCCAGAAGTAGTAGACTGTTTGCCTACACTTGTTTTGGAATAGGGTTCGATTCAAGTCTAGCATATAGACCCCGTAATAAGGAGAACGAATCACTAGTAACTAGCTTGTAACCTCTGCAGCCTTAGAAACACCTGGTTATTAAAGAAATAATAGGCAGGAATTATTCCCACGGCAAATACACGAAGTATGGAAACTGAAAACGATGCCCAATAGAGTATTTCGGAATGAATTGAAGGCGATGTGCATATGAATCGATGCCTCATAACAAACTTATCCTGATTAACCAATCTTAAGAATTAGGGCTTGACATTTTATGCTTAGCTCCCTTAGAATTAAGCTGGATACTAGCCTAAAAATTTAATAAGTTTAGTGATCGATCCGACAACTTGTAACGACAGCTCAATTAGAGCATAGAAATATGTATTGGGCAAGAGACGCTTATTCTCAACTAATCTGAAATTCTGGTAAACAAGGCACTTGCCGGTAAGTCAAGTCTCTCCGCATGTGTACCTACTATGCAATGACCCATGAAAGTAGACACAGTGACCCAGATACCCATACGATCCAATTTAAAACTTGCATGATATGATTGCTTTCCAGTTTAGACAAGGCAAATCTGACAATAAAACAAAATTCGTTCCCAGCATAGAATTTTTAAGCGGCCATAAATTCTTTTGCCACGTGGTAGCCTAGCAGCGACGACGGCGGGTATAACAACAATTGGTATAACATGTTTGGTGTGTGTTTGCTCTGCAATAATTAACACGAAAATTACCGTTAATAGACACCCTGTAAGTAGACACCCATATTAGTTTGAACCAAAACTGCCGATATAGTTGATCAATTGAGTTGCGGAATATGCCCTGGAAAAGGATTTACCGGGAATATCACAATCGCAGTCTTACAAATGCCATATGCTGTCAAATAAATTTATAATGACAGTGGGCAACAATTTTGTAATTAGTAACTCATCAGATCAAAGCGCTTCACATTGCAATTTTTATTGAGGGCGCGGTTCATCCGAAGCTAGACGAAGATGTGAACTGATATGATATGAAAAAATCTTGTCTTAAATGGTGTTAGTATTGTCAAACGTGGCAATATTGCTAAAAAGCAAAAGAATTTTGTTTTAATAGGCCCAAAGGTACATCATTTATCCTTTAAGCTTCTGCCTAAAGATATATAAGCACGCCTCGTAGATGATAAGCTGACTCTTCTAAATTGTATAGAAAAGAAAAGCAAACATTTTTATTCTCTCAGTAAATTGTTGCTCTCTCCCTTAAGGGTTTCATGAACGTTTAAACCAAATTACAAACCATTAAATATTGTTAAGAGATACAAAAAAAAAAAACAAAAAAAAATGTTTATGAATATGCGAAAACGTATGTCGATAATTAGTAACACAAGTAATCTTGGGATTAAATCATTTCGCTAACGAACGTTGAAAACCTTTTAATCACAGTCAAAAGGAATTCTTTCCATTGCTCTTTGCTCAGTTACTGTTTGGCTTTTATCAAACAACAATATGCGTTACATTTTGGAATCTCGTTATGTAGCACGCGTACATGCATCCGCCAAGGGCTTCCGTTACGCGCGTCAATACCATTTAAATCGACCCTTAAACCAAAAAACATTCAGTAAGACATACTTGGCTTTGTAACGCCTCTATTTGCAATATTTCACTCTGTGATATTGTGATAATTCTGATATAATCGGTGATACGAACTAAAATTCTTGTTAATTCTTGTTAATTTTGAAAAAAAAAAGTGAACAAAAAAATCGTAGAATTATTTAAAATTCTTATAAATGATTTGCCTTCCATTTTCATTATCAAAGAGATTTGCAAATTCTCTTAAACAATTAACAAAAAACAATGTTGTTGTAACAGGGAGGGTTGTTAATTATGCGAAGATTTTATTTCAATTTGTGTGTGATAATCTCTGTGATATTTGTGTACCTCCTTAGAAACACTTATTTGACACTCGTAAAGCATTATAAGACGAATGTTTGACATTCGGGGCGTATACAGAGCCGTTTATTATGTTGTCAAAATGACATTATCTGCCCACTAGAAGTGTTTCATATTAGTTATGTAAAGATAAGCATGTCTATTGTTGGCGATTTAATTAAAGTTTATTATTTTGTTTGTTTTATTTCATAATAAAATTGTTGGTGTAACAAATTTACCTACACTGCTTACACCTTTTATTTAAAAAAAACTAAAGCCCTATGAAAATATTATAAAATTTAAAGAATAGATTTATTAAAGTACGATTTAATAACACATAGCCATGAAAATAGCCTTAGTTACCTTGATAGTCTATTGGACCACCAGAGACTGTAGACTATTACACTACACCAAGCATAAGGTCGAAGTTACTTAGCTCGTAAATAATGGAATATAATTTGTAATTAATGTGTTGGTTTATTAGACGTAAAGCCACGGTTCAAACTCCAGATCTTACATTTCGAACATAACGGAATATGAAAAAATATTTCATCGGCGACTTGCTCTCGGCAAAAACTTTGAGAGGAAATAAAAATTGCCTTTAAAAGTTTCTCAAAAAAATCTGTCAGTCGGAGTCGACTTAAAGTTGAGGCCTCCACATTTATGTATAAAAATTAACACACCCAACATAAGTGGTGTAAGAAACTAAGTTGTAATCCTAATAAATAAATAAATCAGTAATCTTTCCGAGGAGGCATCGTTTGGAGAATGACTAGGCAGTTCAAAATTTTAAGAAAGAATTTTCTTCTGAGAGCAATACTAAGAGGAATTCGCGTAGTCCAGTGGGTAGTGTGTTGGCTTATTAGACATAAGGCTAGGGTTCGTATTCCCGGTCAGACATCAAAAACGAAATATGAAAAAAATATTTCTTAGGCGACTTCCTCTCAGCAGATTTCTGGCAAAAACTCTGAGAGTAAATAAAACTGCCATGTAAAGTTTCTCAAAAATCTGTCGTTCGGAGTCGACTTTAAACTATAGGTCCCGCCACTCATGTATAAATTTAACACACACAACATAAGTGATGTGAGAAGCTAGGCCGTAATCCTGACTGAAGGGTTGTAATGGCCAATTATGTATGTATGTAATACTAAGAGGATGACTCCTATTCATAATAAAAGAAAAGGGTCATCAGTGAAATATAGTTTATAAGAGAAAGGAAAAAGGGGCTTAATGAGCAACAACTTTTGTTTTAGTGGCCAGTGTATATACTAGCTTCGTCACTTTTTGGTTTTTTTCTTTTGAGAATTGTTTTTTCGTGATAATTCTCTTTTTTTTTCATTGTAAGTAATCACATATAATGTTTAACAAAAATCGAACTCAAGGCCTCGGCACTTGAGATTAGTACACTGTCAGCTAGGCTCTCGCAGAACCGAAATATTACAACGCCGTCCTGCGAGAGATTGCAACACTGTTCTGAACTGCAGGAAGGAAAACCTAAATCTTACGGCTTACTTAATTGCTTATTACAATCCTTTAGCCAGGATTACAAACTAGCTTCACACATCACCCAATTCGTGTATGCTAACTTTATGCACGAGTGTTGAGATCTACAGATTTGAGAAACTTACTCTAAAAATTTTTGTCAAAAGGCTACTGAGAGAAAGTCACCAAAAGAAATATTTTTTTCGTTTTGTTCCAGATTTATGAGCTAGGGTTTGAATCATATACATAACATACATTCATAATTGTTCAGTCATGGATTACGACCTAGCTTCTGGCACCACTCAGGTTGTGTGCATTAATTTTATTCATGGGTGACGGGACATACAGCTCCGAAAGACAAATTTTTGAGAAGCTTTTCATGGGAATTTTTTTGTTTTATTCTCAGAGTTTTTGTCAGAAATCTGCTGAGATGAAGCCGCCGAAGAAATATTTTTTCATTTTCCGTTTTGTTGAAGATATCTGGGCTTAAGTTTGAAGCATGACAGTACCGACTAGACTACGGCGACCATGAATCATGTACTCTTGTCTAACAAGCCAACATACTACCTACTAGACTACGATGTCAACAAACTAACATCTTGACCATTCTTAATCAGTCATCACTTTATCACGAATTACTTTCTCCAGTCAAACAGCGGTTAAACTTTGTATTGAAGTGTAGCTCAAGGGTAAATTCACAGAAGTTTTCTTTTTTAAATTTGAACTTTACCTTACGACTACTTTTGCAACATTGTCCTGTAGGACTACTGTATTTACTTTATAGATGAATTGAGTAGAATTGTTTTGAATAAAATATCGGGTAGCCCATATAACGGTTTAAATTTGTTTGATTGATTATTTTAATTCTATTCTCTCACAAAATTCAGTATATTATCTCCACGGAAGATAATGAATCGATTTACATTTGAGCAATGTTGAGCTTTATAGAGCCAACGAGAAACTCCACAATGATGTCCATTTTGCCTAAAAAAAATCTATTCGGGTGAAGCTTATTTTCATCTTAGAAAGTACGTTAGAAAGCAATATTGAAGCCTGGAAAACCCATACGTGGTCTTACAGAAGCCAGGGCATCCATTACAAGTGAGTGTTTGGTGTGGCTTGTGCAGCGGAGGCCTATTTTTCTTTGAAACTGAGGATGTCACAAACAATACGGTCATTGGAGACATCTATCGCACCATGATAAACGATTTTTTTTTGTACCCGCTTTTTAAGGTATTGATGTGAACGATGTTTGTTTTCGGCATGATGATGCAACTTGCCACACACATCATGTCATAAACGATTTATTGCGTCAAGCGTTTGATGGATGTTTAATTAGCTGAACTTGTGATATTAATTGGTTGCCAAGAAGCTGTGGTTTACCAACGTTGGCCGTTAAAGAAAAGTGTTATGTTGACAAACCAGAGATAATTGAGCATTTGAAAGCCAACATTCGTGATGCATACATTCGAGAAAGTGCACGAAAATTGGTTCGTGGATCGAATGCGATACCAAGAGGCTAGGCACGGCAGCCATATGAATCGGAATAATTTTATTTCAAACCTTTAAACTTTTAAATGGCTTACCCTATATTTCTTAAGAGAGACCTTTTCGTAATGCATTCGCGATGCTATAAGGAATTTATTTTTAATTTTAAAATCATGAATATGAAACTGGCATATACGTAAACAAAAAAGTCCTCTATTTTATGTGGCGGCGTATCTTATTTATTTGCGAATATCATTTCTAAACCAAAGTACGTTGCATAGATAGAACGTACGTACGTACGTTCATCTTTCAATCTTTGTAAAGTACGTGCATCCAAATGGTTATAGAAAAATGGAATACTTTTTACATAAATTATCCTATTTTAGGTATGGAAACGTGTAAAAGTAAATAATGTATGTATGTATGTATAGCTGTATACATTTCAGTTATTCATTCAGACAGACAGACAGACATACAGACAGACGTTACATACAAAAGGCAAATATCATGGCATAAATTTAGAAACATAAATCAAAAATGTTGGACTTCCGACACAAACGCTGGTGTGTAGGACGAGTTAAATTTAAATATACGTTGCGAACGATATCAACGTATACGTTACGAATTTTACGAAAATTAACAACAACAATAATAATGTTTTTCAATTCAATACAACTCCTGCTACTCTACTACATATACAATAACATCAGTATACCATGAATGTGAATGGATACGAAAAGATGTTTAAAAATTTACGCAATTGTAAGGACGCTTGTATCGTATTGTCTGTGTTTGTGCTTGTAAATGATAGAGTAAATGGTTTGCAACTGGTTTACAAACATACGCATTACCATCATACGATACTAGTTTCTAATAATGGAACAGTTTCGTCCATTATTTGTAAATCTAAAAGAAATATTTTCACTAAAGTATTGTAAGAGTGTTAGTGTTATTAGAACAGAAGTAAATAATTTATTTCAGATAATTTACACACTTAAATTGAGTTATAATTTAGGAGAATACAATTTACACTTACGTACATATAATTGCACACATGCCTTCAAAAACATACAAATTGCGAATTTCACAAATAAAATTGAAAGAAAACAATTTTTAGTTGTTTAAATCCAATCCAATTAATTTTTGCATTATTACTGGTATTATAGTATAAAGGGTTATCCTTTAGTTGGTACCAAATGTAACGATAAATAAAATAAAATAAAAAAGACAGCCATGATTTCATTATAATGCTTAAAGTTTACTTTAAAGCATGTAAACAATGTCGTTAAAATGACTGCCTTTGTATTGGTTGCAGTAATCGATAATTGTAAGGTGGTTATCGATCACAGTTTTGCCTGTTTCGAGCGGTATCTCAACGACATACATAACATACATAATTGGTCATTACAACCATTCAGTCAGGATTTCGACCTAGTTTCTCGCACCACTTATGTTGTGTGCGTTAATTTTATACATGAGTGGCGGGACCTACAGTTTAAAGTCGACTCCGAACGGCAATTTTCTTTGCTCTCAGAGTTTTTGCCAGAAATCTGCTGAGAGGAAGTCGCCGAAGAAATATTTTTTTCATATTTCGTTTTTGATGTCTGATCGGGGATTTGAACCCTGGGCTTACGTCTAATAAGCCAACACACTACCTACTACACCACGGCGATTTCTCAACGACAATTTGATGAATGTTGGTCGACAAATGACGAGGTTTTCTTAGCTTCACAAGAAAGTCTAAAGATTTGAAATCTTATTCAAATCAAAACGTGAAATTACCATTATCATACTACTTTGATCATCTTCAATTGCAGCTCATCATCTTCAATTGCAGGCCAAAAAAGCAAGTCAACATACGACCATATATGAAGGAAACAGTATCAGTGTACCACCTTTTATGCGTATGCCCTACACTTCAGAATAGACGATATCGGTTTTTGGGTGGCAGAACGTTTCAAGAATTGGGCATAGTGGCTTACATGCCACTAAGGCAGCCGGCCGTTGCAATAGAAGCTCGGGGTGGTTCATACCCACCACTGACAGATCATGACAACGGAACTTATCTCACACTGGGTAACACAATGGGTGATATGGTGCACGTAGTGCCCTCTAACCTAACCTAGCCTACGGTCTTTGCACACTGAATTGAAGTGAATTGGCTTTTCTAGGGTCATCTTAGGAAAAATACTAAACAATGCTGCCATTAGCATTAATCATTGCAACCCTTTAGTTAGGATTACAACCTAGCTCCTGAAACTACCCCATGTTGTGTGTTTTAATTTGATTTATTAGTGGCAGGATCTACATTTTAGCGTCGAATGGCAGATTTAAGAAGCTTTTCACTGGCATTTTTATTAACTTTCAGATTTTTTGCCAGAAATCTACTGAGAGGAAGTCGCCAAAGAAATATTTTCTTATATTTCGTTTTGCTGGAGATGTCTAACCTGGGGTTTAAAGCGTGGCCTCACATTTAATAAGCCAACACACTACCTACTAGGCAATTTTGACTTCAAATCGAAAAGCTGACTGAAAAATTCTTTACGTTCATGTAGTAAGCTGAACAGATATTAACTTTATGTTGAGCTTCATCTAATCAGGGGTTTTTACTGACTTTTAAATTGAACTTCGCATATATTATAACAAAAATATTACGCACATACATAAGTATGTATGCAGAGAGGATAGAACTAAATATTCATAAATATCCTATACAGGCAATGAAAATGGTGGAGGCCAGCAAAAATTATGCTCATAAATTTCAGAAACAGTTTGAAGGTAATTTTATAATAATTATTCTGCAATAGAACAACTGCAAATACTAGAAAGGATAGATTAAACAAAACTATGGAAGTGTAATTAAACTACATACATACATGATATAAATTTATGTTGTTGCTGTTGTTGTTGTTATATTTTTTGTTTTTATTCCATAATTTATATGATTTTTGTTTATTTTTCAATACAAATACCACACATACAATCTCACCTACAATTTCTCTACTTACAGATAAACAGTTATAATATAATATATTTACCGTTAGCATTGTTAATTGATAACAAAATGTATGAAAATTCGTGTTCATATCAAACGGCTTTGGACCTGAAACGAGTTTCGCCACCGACATTGGCTCAAGTGAAAACCGAGGACTGCATAACATTGGGACAATGTTCACCCGACTGGACTTCATATCGTTTTCATCAGTCGACGGTCGAGCAATTAAAGCAGAGTGTAGAGAAAGCTAAGGCCGCCTTACAAGATCGCAGTTCGTTTTTTGGCGCTACAAGTGCCTTTAGGTAAGCCCTCTTGAAATATTTCTATTGTAGAACAAATTAAAGACAAAATTTTCTCCTTTTTCTTGTATATTATTCCAGTGACATTTATACAACACCACGTTTAAGCGATACTTTAGAAACTCTACCCACAGTTCAAAGCACAAATACACCAATTGTATTGGCCTACAAGTGCAAACAGCGGTTCAGCTGCAATTGCACCAAGTTCACAAGTTTAGTTTTAAATGGTAATTGTATACCAGCAGTACCGTCATCGGCAAGTCATCAACGTTATCGTTTGGATAGTTTACAACCTGCTAATTGTTCTCCTGTACCTCCGCAACATGGTGTTATAACTTCAAGTGCTGCGCCATCATCATTAACGACCACCCTAATGGATGTCTCACACAATGATAGTAAAGCACGAGGTAGGTTATCTATATAAATACATACTTACATACAATACTCACCAGTAGGTTTTTTTTTTAAATTTTAAATACGCATTAAGTAAATACAGTAGTTTTCGGATTTAACGAACATTCAAGACCTGAGATATAGGCGACGAAGCAAATTTTTTATATCAAAATTAGCAAAGAAAAAAGTTCTCAATATAAGGCAGGCAAAATCAGATAAAAATCAAACCTAGTGGAGAAAATGTAATTAGGTGGCTGGATAGCTTTGCTATCAAGGATTCCAAAACAGGTTTCCTTACGGTAGGGCATTGCTTGGGGGCCGGAGATATAGGCTTCAAAGCTAACTTTCTGTTAAATTAGCAAACAAAAAAGTGTTCTATATAAATCGGTCAAAATCGGATAAAAAAAATGGATTTGTGAGGAAAGTGCACCTTGTGGGCTGGATATATATAATCTCAAGGATTTCGAAACAGTTTGCCTTAGGTTGAAGCTTTACTTGAGACCGGATATACAGCCGATGAAACTAACTTTTACTTCAAATGAACAAAAAAAAAAAACATAGAGGTCTATATAAATCGAACAAAATCAAATAAAAAAGTGGAACCATTGGTAAAGTGGACTTAGTGGACTAGATAGCCATGGTATCAAGGATTCCAAAATAGTTTTCGTTACAATCGTGCATTACTTGATATCGGAAATATAAGCAACAAAGCAAACTTATTTTTTCCACATGAGCAAAAAATTATTTTTAATAATTCTCATTGAGTTAATAATTATGTTTACATATATATATATATATACAACAAAATGGCGTATTTTTCGCAAGTTGCCTTTCTTTAATAGATGATTTGCATTTTTTTGGCCGATGACCTGCTTATTTTGGTAGATGACTTGCATTATTTTGGTAAATGACTTGCATTTTTAGGACTATGGCTTGCACTTTTTGGTGGATGACTTGCATTTTTTTGACCGATGACTTGCATTTTTCTGGTCGATAACTTGTATTTATGGGTGACGATAAAGACATTAGCTTCAGCGCCTATATTACCATCATTAGCGATATCTCTGGTCTTAAGTAATGCCTGAGCGTAATAAAAATTGTTTCGGAATCATTGATATCAGGCCTATCCACCCGATTTTCCTTACTATTCTAATCGATTTCTGTGAATTTTAATCGGCCTGACAACAATCAGATTCATTAAATCGGAAAACAATTGTAATTCATAATTCGATCATTAAAATTCACGGAAAATTAAATGTTCTCGCGTATTTTAGTTTTAAATGACCCCCAAAATTATTTTTCATTCATTAAAATACTCAAATTATTGTTTAGAAATTAATTCGATAAACCGGAGTTCAAATTAAAAGTAATTTGTTTTGTTTTTGTTTGTTTATAATGAATAAAATTTTAATAATTTAGTTTTTGTGTGTGATATGAATTGATGAGAAGTCTATCTGTAATAATATGACATATTTTTGTTAAATAGTTACTGAAACTTAGTCTAATTCATAGATGTTTAGTACATATTGGTTTCTATCTGTAGCTACAGCCGTTAGCTGTCTGAATATTTTATTTGTGAGTTCTTTTTTTCATACGTAGATAGATCGGCGTTAAGTGTTCTTCAGTCTTCAGAACCTTTATCAAGAGCTGTGAGCGTGTAATATCTTTGATTTACGGACCTTTGGAACAACGGCAATGTCCCAATGAACCATATTTTACAGGTTTTCTGTTGAGATATTTGGCTAAAGTTCTGAAAATCTGAATAATATTAATGCTATAAACACAATAGAAGCAACAAACTTGCTGCGTTGCTTTTACTGTTGTAAGCCTCATCTTCAGAAACTTAATTCAATGCAGGGGTGCTAAGTTTTCTAACTTGTTGAGAAGGCCTAGTCACGTACATGTCATTCTCAAGGTGATTAAGTGAGTTGAACACTTTTTAAAAGCAGCTTTCCTATCCGCTTTGACAACTGGTGGGTAGATAGCTATTGGAATCGATTTGAAAAAATCTTGCTCTATTGGTGCAATACCAAAGAGGCCAAACCGAAGTTAGTAAACTAAGTTCTGCGTAGCCGTAGTCTAGTAAGTAGTGTGTTAGCTCAGATGTGTGGTATGGTTTAAACCGTTTCTTCGGCGACTTCCTCTCAGTAGATTTCGGGCAAAAACTCTGAGAGGAAATAAAAAATTGTCATGAAATGTTTTTCAATAATGTGTGGTTCGGAGTCGACTTTAAACTGCAAGTCCCACCGCTCATGTATAAAATTTGCAAGCAGTGCATGGGTGGTGTAAGAAGCTAGGTCGTAATAATAAGTGGAGGGTTGTAAAGACCAATTATGTTATGTATGAATGTATGTTGTACGATCTTTACCATGATTGAATGCTGGTAGGAGGTTTTTGAAGTTTTCTTGTAATGTGCCATCAGCAACAGATCAACTATGTTAAATGTATTGAAAAGAGGTTATGAACTCTATAAACATGAAGGCGAAAGCAGTGATCCTAGATTAAAAATACATGCAAAATAAGTATGAAACGAGCATGACAAATAAAATCTCCATGTGATTATAAGAAACTTGTATTTTTGTAAATCTATTAACCAAAGGATTTAATAAAACAAGAACCTATGTATTCTATTTACACTCCTACAACACAACTTTCCCAAATAAATTTCTAACTCAAACCGCTAACAACAAAAAAAATTTTTTTTTTTTAAAGTGGGAAAAACTTTTGAAAAACAAAAAACAAAAAAAAGCGGAGAAACAAGCTGACCATAAAACAGTAGCCTGCTACCATAAAACAAATTTTATGGCATGCAATGTTTTAAAAGTACAATTTGAATAACGTCAAGAAAACTCGTAAATAGATCTCTTAACTAGAAAATAAAAAGAAAAAAAATTTAAAAAAAAAGAAGAAGAAAAAGGAGAATAAGAACAAGAAGAAGAAGAAAGATTTTTAATAAATTTGACCAAATCATGCAAGCTAATATTATATTGCAAGGACCTGAAATGGAACTGTCATTTATTTTACGGTGATGTTTCAATAAAGCCCCACTAAAAGATTTAGAAAAGATAAATAAAAAAACAACAACAACTAAAACAACAACAAAAAAAATTCTATTAAATAAACTTACAAAATTACGACAAAAAGTATCCTCAAAAAAAAACCAAAAAAAAAAATGGCGAATGAATACTCCATGAGAACATGACTGTTTAGCAATTTATACTTACAGTTGATGGCAGCTAATTATTATCGTATATGTTCTGTGATGATTACTTAGTTTGTCTTCAGGAATTCTTATTTCTCGCATACAAAAAAATTTGAGTAAATTGAGCAACACTTTACTAGCTAATAGGTCTACGTTTTTAATCTGCAATTGCCTTAGTTTAGTAGGTAGTACAGGCATATATATTTGGTCATTACAGTTGCATTACAATTTAGTCAGGATTACGATCTAGTTCTTATAATACTTAAGTTGTGTGGGTTAATTTTATACTAGAGTGTCGGGACCTACAGTATAAAGATTTTTTTTGAGAAACTTTTAATGGCAATATTATTTCACTCTTAGAGTTTTTGCCAGATTTCAGCTGAGAGGAAGCCGGCGAAGAAATATTTTTCGTATTTCATTTTGTTGAAGCTATCTGATCTGGGATTTGAACCTTGGCTGCATGCTAATAAGCCAACATGGCTACCTACTAGACTACGGCCACTTGATACGTTTCTATGAGGACGAGAACACAAGCTTAAATAAATTGTATTTTTTAATATTAAATCGCGTTGTCGAGTAGATAGACAAGAGCCTGTTGTTCCAAACCTTAGCTAAGCTAAGCTAAGGTCGAACACAACAAGAATATTTCACTCTGACAACTTTTATTGTAAAAAAAAAAAATAAAAATGGCATGAAAGTTTCTTAAAACAGTTGTTCAAAAGTCAACGATAAAGTTTTAGTGGATAAAATTAACACACATCATGGGTAATGTGAGAAGCTAGGTTATAATCAAACTAAAGGCTTATAATACCTAATTAAGTAAGAAATGAAACAAAGTGGAATTGTAAAAGCATTTCTATTAAATTAAATAACTATGCCTTTGATACGTATCCCTATTTGTAAAAGAGTTCTTTATTTTCGTAGTTGCTAATTAGTTAACAGCAACTGTACAAATGTATTAGTATCGGTATGGTTCGTTTAATATACTTTCATACTGTGAAGATTGAAAGGAGACCAAAACAGAAATGGAAAATATTCTCGTATATTTTTTTTCGTCTTTGGTATTAGCAAGGCTTATTCGTTAAGACAATATTTGTTGTTAGTGAATAGGGCAGGCAAGCAGGCCGGCAAGCAGGCAGGCAGCCAGTCAGTTAGAAGCAGTTTGTATTGTTGCGGCGGATGTCTATATTGATAAATTCATGTTGACGTTGGAGTTGACCCCAGAAAGTTCGCGGTTTGCCGCCTTAACATTTTTTTTCTTTTCGCTTTTTTTTTTGGTCCTGATTTTTTTGGCAACAGTTCGCGATTTATTTCTATGTTTGTGTATATTATGTATGCAACAATAATATTATTTGGTAGGCAAAATTATTTATAAACATGGTATGAATTTTGCACGGGAATAGAATTTGTTGGCAAATAATTTAAACAAAAAAAAAAAAAAA
>QOCX01004265.1:0-15148 GCA_005959815.1 Sarcophaga bullata | reverse complement strand
CATTATCTTCAATAGCCTGCCATAAAGGTCTTATTTTCGTAAAACTAAGGCCCAACAATACCTCCAGGCCATAACGCACAACAAGTAGTCGTTTTTATCTGATCCAGCAGCTTTTCTGCAATCACTTTTGGGTTCACCGAGTCCCATAATGCCTAACTATCAAGTGAGAACTGGATCAGAATACCTAAGGACTTGTGAATGACCAGTCCCCTTAAATCTTTACGTGAGTTGTACTTTGTATGAAAGAGGGTGCAAATCTAAAAGCAAAAAACATCATAATGAAAAGTTAAATACGCTAAATTGCTGAGTACGTTGTTGAATCGATAAATTTATCTGTCGATTTACTTTAATAGAACCAATACTGCGAAAGTTTGTGCAATAGGCGTAGGCATGACCACATTCGTTACGCTTCCAAGCATTAACATTTTTTGTAAAAGACTTTTTGCACAAGAGGTCGATAGTGAGTATCATAATTACTCTGTGATGCTTAAAAAGTGGCCACGTTTAAATCATTACTTTTGCACGTAATTTATACGTTCTGAGATTTCCGATGGAAAGTATCTAATAGCTTACAACATTGCCTGGCCGCCTAGGATCCTAGCTCTTGCCTTAAAATGCTTGCTAAATTCTCTCTGAATTTTTAAAGTATTTTCCGTTTCCTTTTAAGAAAAAACATTTCGATTTACATTCCTATCGTAAGTGGCTAAGGTTTGCCTCAAGACTTATTTTCGTTTTTATCGTAATAACAGAAGATTGGCTTCAAACGTCATGTCGCCTGTCGTTCATGTGTGTGTGTGTGTGTGTTTGATTACTCTTTATCTCTTTCTTTTGCTTATAAAGCATGAGACTTCCTTAAGTTTTCCGGCTTCTTTGAACGTTTAAACACAGAGCCAGACACAGAATTTCTGTTAAAGACAAAAATTTTTTTTGCTCCCTTGTTTTCCCTACTGCCACAATCAAACGTGAAACAGAGACTACAAAGATAAAAAAAACAAAAAACAAACGTAACTCGCACACACTTATAAAGAAAAAAAAACATTTTTTTTTTGAATTTCAATCTCCCCTCTTGTTTTTATATTTCTACAGCCTTTTAATATCATTTTTGTTGTTTTTCTTTTATTTTTGTTGTTTTGGTTTTTGTATGATTTTGGCTAATATTTTTGGCATAATCATTTTACTTGACTTTTGGTTTTTTTTGTGCATTTTTTTTAGATCTTTCTCTCTCTCCCTACATGTCCTTAACTTCGAGGATGGTTGGCTAAATTAGCCAAACTGCTGTAGAAAAAAGCTTACAACGTCAGAAAACATATGTTTTGAGTTTCAAGTCAACACGTCTTACTCTCCTCCAGTCAATATTGAAGCCAAATTTGTTGCTACTCAAGGCAAGCCTTTTCCTGTTCCTTACCGTATTCTTATGTTGTGTGACAGGCTCAAAAGAGCCCTTAGGTCGCTATGTTTGAAAGGCTTGTGTGTTGTTTTATTAAACGAGATCTCAAGAGCTCAAATTTATGCTTTGATATCTAGAAATCGGCGCCCGTTCTCAGAAGTCTTTTGGCAAAGACCCTGAGGGTAAGTAGTTGCTATTAGAAAGCTTTTAAAATGTTTTCCTCGCTATCTACCTTAAGTTGTAGGTCTCGCTACTTTTGCGTAAAATATCGGTGTCGTAATCCTAGCAAGGGATATAAGAAGTGTCATCAATAAACTTAGAAGTGTGAATGGAATTGCTTATTGAGCAGAATACGATCTTCTGGCTCAACATTTACAATTGAATGGAGAAACACTCTCAAAGTTACTTTTATATTGGAGTTATTGGGCTGAAGGAAATCTTACTACTACGACCAATACGGTCTATTGTTATTTTTCTCATGCTTTGTAGGGATAAGGAGTCCCTGTATAGATTGCAGGATACTGCTTGATCTCTATATTGTCAATTCCCTGCCAGCATGTGACATGCATCCCAGTGTTTCCTTCTGGGATGCCATAGCTTTCAGGAATGTACGCCGACATTGATACTTGTTTTCACAGAATCTACATGTTTGGCTCGAGACAACCCTCATTCTAGAGATGAGTGCTCTGAACCCAAAGTACCTGTGAAAAAACCGATAATCAACCTCAACGGTATTCTTGATTGTCTGATATGTCTTTGAGATCTCCTTCTATTGTAATTTGCCCAATTAATTTCGATTGCTTCAAACTTACCCTTCCAAACATTCGCCCACACTCCACAAAATGATTCTGGTCTCATTCATTGCCAAGAACTCTCAATGCCTGGAACTTTTGCAAGTCTTCTGTGCTACTAATTTTTGCAAGCAACCTTCGTATATTATTAGCATCTCGTTAGAGGTTACTTTTATTTGATTATTGGGGCTGAAGGGAAATCTTACTACTCGACCAATTACGGTCTATTGTATTTTTCTCATGGTTGTAGGGATAAGGAGTTCCACTGATAGATTGCAGGATACTGCTTGCAACTTCTATATTGTCACATTCCCTGCCAGCATGTTGACATGCATTCCCAGTGTTTCCTTCTGGGATGCCCATAGCTTTCAGGAATGTACGCCGACAATTGATACTTGTTTCACAGAATCTACATGTTGGGGCTCGAGACAACCTCCATTCTAGAGATGAGTGCTCTGAACCCAAAGTACCCTGTGAAAAAACCGATAATCAACCTCAACGTATTTCTTGATTGTCTGATATGTCTTTGAGATCTCCTTCTATTGTAATTTGCCCAATTAATTTTCGATTGCTTCAAACTTACCCTTCCAAACATTCGCCCACACTCCACAAAATGATTCTGGTCTCATTCATTGCCAAGAACTCTCAATGCCTGGAACTTTTGCAAGTCTTCTGTGCTACTAATTTTGCAAGCAACCTCGTATATTATTTAAATCTTCGTTTTTTCTTTTTGTTGGTTTGTTTCCCTTACAGGCATTTAAAGTCAACACCATCCTTACTGTACAGCCTGCCTCACTTACCATTTAAATTCTGGCGTTTTTTTCCCTGGCTTATACGTTTCTGTTGCTGTTTAAGAAATTTTTTTTTGGTTTTTTTTTGTTTTTTTTAGCGCATTAAGTGCGAGAATATTTTTAGTTTTTTTGCCAAAAACAAAAAAAACAAAAAAATCTTTGCCTTCATATTTCGTTTCGTTTGTCTTCTACCATTCAACGCTAAAGCTTATCTTCTTTGATTTTTTTTGCTTTCCGAAAAAAAAGGGAAAAAGAGGCTTAAAACTGTTACTGGTGAGTCTTCCTTAAAGGCATTCACCCTAAACATAAACCCAAGAAAACAAGCAATAGAAGAAGGAAAGGAGTAAAGATTAAGAAATTATTTTTTTTGCGCAGTTTTTACTGTCGTTTTTCTCTTATCTGGGATTGTGTTTTTGTTTTCGTTTTTTGTCCATAATATCTTTGGTTTTTAATTAAAATTTATTTGCATACCCCACTTTAAAGGTTTATTTTGAATAAGAATTTTTTCTTTTTGGGAAATCAATGCCCCTTAAAGGCTTTAAAATAAGACTTAAAAAGGTCTCTTGATCGTTAGTGGTAAGATTTTTGAACAAAACTTTAATATTTCTTGACTCTCTTCTATTTGGAAAAAGTATTGCCTATCGACCTATCGCATCTTCCTTCTATCGGATAACAGGATCTGGACACAGTAAAGTCGTCGCATCTGTGTAAGACTGAGATCCAGAGAGAACCATCGCAATTATGGTCGAGTGTTGTGCAGGATACAAAGACTAGCGTGTATTAGTATAACAGAGGCAATGAGAACCTGTATTTGCTGGATTTAAGTCCGACTGCATATTGCTACTGCAAGATCAAACCTTTGGAGTCAATGGTTAAGTTGGTGGCAGGCAAGTCTAATATTGAATTCATTAAAGAATTTCGTGACCTATTGAACATCTGGCTGACAGCTTTCTCTTTAACTGTCCCCTGAACCAGTAAACTCCTTGATTTTGAGAAAAAGTTTGGCTAGAGACTGAGTAACAAAAATGAATGGAGTAACCTGACAGCCACTATGCTCTCTTTTGTGGTACACAGTTAGATTGAAAACGGATCTTGAAACAGAAGCAGAAATTTTTTGGTTTCCAAAATGAAATATTCTAAGCCCATATGGAAACTCTAGGTTATCTTCTAAGCGAAAGTCTATTTTATGGAAAGATAAGCTCAATTCAACTTGGATAGCTGGCCAGGCTGCCATTCGATTACTCGGCTCTTATAAGATTAAATAGAAGATGGTATGCTGCTGTCTAAGGAAACTTACTTAGTTTAACCCTCTGCTGGGCCTCAGATCATGTTTCCGCAAAGAATAAGCAGACGAGCTTGCAAGGACGTCCAGTATCCTTTTGTGAAGTGGCAGCTAATGTTTGGAAATGTATGTTCAACGACTCTTCTCAAACCATTGGAAGCAATCAACACTTTTGTTCGCAAATTACAATAAGAGAAGATCTGATTTATGCTCCAGACTATCAGGGAATAACTTAAGATTGATTACCAGGCCTTGGATAGGACTCTGTAGACTCAGAGTACACTTAATGAAAATTGGGGATGTCTTGAGTCATCTGTAGCTTCTGTGACGATTAAAATGAATCAATGAGGCACATTCTGGAACCTGTAAGGCATTAATGCATTCCAGAAAAACAAATGCTAGGCTGGTAATTGACATTGTTGACAGCGAGCACAGCCTTAGGTTTGTCTAGGCAAATGGCTTGGAGCAGACATTATTAGGGAATAGGAATCCTTTAAATCATAAGCATAGTGTTATAAACCGTATCTCGACCATAATATAAGGGCGAACGTACTCTGTCCTTTGCTCTAACGATCGACGTCCTTATAAGCTCGAAGGTAAAAAAAGGAGGAACAGAATTTTCTCTTACTCAGGTGTTTGAAAAAAATGAATTTTGAAAAATATTTCTTTGGCGACATACTCTCAGGATTTTTCTGGTAAAAAGCTGTCAGTGTCTTAGAATTGCCATGAAAAGCTTCTCAAACCTGTTGAAACCTTGGAATCGATTTTAAATTGTAGAAATCATCTAATCATGAAAAAATTAAGACACACAGCATGTGCTGTGTAGAAGTAGGTTGTAATTTTGTCTAAACGGTTTGTAATCCTGACTAAAAGGTTGTAAACCTGAGTAAAGGATTTTTTGAAGTAAGAAATAAGAGCGAAGTATTTAAAGATGACGGGGCAATTCGTCACACAAAGTATTTGCCAAGTTGGTGAACGTTGATAGCCGTATGGGTTCACATAAGAATTTCCATTTCGATCAGCTATTCAAATAAAAATTTCTGCAATTTCTGCTACTGTTGTCGTTCGTTAGGCGAGTATTTCTTTTACAATTGTGCTTAGCCAGCGTAAATGATTTGGTCTTGTTTCTTCCATATTTTTTCACTTTCCAGTTACAGAAGATGAGTATCTTTTTAGCAGCTCTTATTGAAAACCCCTATAAGCTTCTTTTATGTGTGTGTGTACTTAATTTTTTGCAGCACTATTGAGAGCTCTTTAAGCCTTCTCAGTACATGTTTAAAGTCATAAATTTTATTTGTAATAATTTTCTTTCTTTTTTTTATGACTTTTTCGACTTCTTTCTTTCGCCTTCTTTCTCATTCGCATGCTTTTGTTTTTTTCTTTCACTGTTTTTGTGTTGGAGAGAGGTTCTTTAAAGTTCTTGCACTCTGGTTGGCGGTTCGGTTCGTTAGGCAGTGTTTAAGGCCAGAAATTATGGAATTTGCATTGGACGTATGTACGTACGTAAGAACGAACGTAAAAAATATGTAAGAAAAGCAAGCAAAATGCATAATTTGTTTTATAATTTGTTCTGAAATATTAAGACACTTTCGAACAAAAAATTCAAAAAATTTTTTTTCTTTCTGCCGGCATATTCTCTTCTTTTTTTGTGCTTCAGTTCGTTCGATTTTATTTTATTTTTTTCTTTTTTTCATGTTTTAATTTGTTTAAGAAATAAATTCATTTCTTTTATTTAATATTTCAGTTTCGGGGTTGGTGTGTGTCAAATTATGCAATTTTCACTTGATAAAAATCAAGAATTTATGGAGCCCAGAAAGAATTTCTCATAATTTTTGTACACTTGAAGGCAATTTGGTTGACCTAAAAGGATTTTTAAAACTGTTTGCTGTTACACTCGTTCGTTGTTACTTAAATGTTTATGATTTAAACGAAATATTGTTTCGCCTTTTAAAATTCTCAAGAAAATATTCTTCTTGGCCTTAAATCATCATTCAGCGAAATGCTTTAATTTATTGCCATTGATTTGCTTGTGAACATTATGAAATGGGTTAAGTTGGTTGCAGTAAAGATTTCATTTGATTTGCGTGGTTAGAGTCGCCGTAGTCCAGTAGGTAGTCCAGTTATTAGACGAAAGGCCAGGGTTCGAATCCCCGGTCAGGCATTGAGAACGAAATATGAAAAAAAATTTCTTTGGCGGCTTGCTCAGCAGATTTCTGGCAAAAACTCTGAGAATAAATAAAATTGACATGAAAAGTTTCTCAAAAACCTGTCGTTCGGAGTCGACTTTAAACTGTAGGTCCTGCCACTAATGTATAAAATTAACACACACAACATAAGTGCGTCAGAAGCATTAGGCCGTAATCCTGACTGAAGGGTTGTAATGGCCAATTGGGTATGTTATGTATGTACGTGGTTAAACTCTGCTCGTTCCATTTTTAAGTTGATGAAGACTGCAGCGTAATAGTGTTTCAGTATTCCTTATCCCACTCTCCCTCCTCCCACGACTTTTAAAATATGCAATTTTCAATTGTCAAATACTTTTTCTTTGTCCTGTTGTCTGTGCTTTCCAGCCAATTGGCCAAGTCCTAGTGACATAACCTAGAAAAATTCCTCTTCCAAATAATGCTTACAAAAGTGGCCTTCTGTCAGAGAACAACCATAAAAACAAACATTAAGGAAAGGCCAATGAAAGAACTTTCTACACACAATGTAGCACTCAATATATTTGCCTCAGATTTTCACCGTGAACTTTGTCTCTTGTTGTCTCTATGGCAACCCTGTCATTCTAAAACCATGGTAAAAAGGAAAGAGCGAATAACAAATAGAAATGTTCCATGAAAACCATGTTATACGGAATGGAACTAAAGGAATAATTGTAAGAAAGTCACTTGCCTACATGCTGTACGTTTATTTATTATGTATAGGATTACCAGGCCAAGCTTTTCAAGCCACTCATACCATGCGTGTATTTTGTAAACAACTGATTTTGGAAATATTTATTAGTGGTAACTACTCTATCGTAGAAGTTTTGTTATGAAGGGAACGTTGAAAGAAATATTTCTTTTCCAAGATGGTGAAACTGAGGCTTGGACTCGGAGCTATCATTTAGAAAGCTAACGAACTACTCCTACGCCAAGGCGATCATACGTCACTCGTCACAAAATATATCCCCTTTTATTAGACTGGCTTTTCATCCGCTAAGTGTTTAGGAAATGAGTTCGACGGTGCCCCAATCCAGCATTATGTAGGTTTTGAGGAGTTCGATGTTCTTTGCTTCAAAAAAAAACGAATACTTTTTGAACACACCTCGTAACTGTATTCATGCTTGTCAATAGTCATTTAAAAGTTTTAAATGAATTGAAAAGTTTTTTTGTTTGTTGGTTTTTTTGTTGTTGTTGTAGGAAAACATTATTTAATGAGGTCACACACATTAAAGTCTTTGCATTCGTTTTCATTATTTCTTCTACTGCACTCCGAGTGCAATCAAATTAAAACTTTAACATTTGAATACGAATACTGGGTGTTGCAATTCAACTGACAATTTTTTTATTCGTAAGGTTTTTCAAGCATACCTTTAAGAAAATAGCAGCTTAACAGGGGAACAAAATTAAACAAAAATACTTCACCATGCTCTCTGCGCTAGAAATGGAAAAGAAAAAACCGAAAAAAGAGAGGAAAAAACACAAATAATGGAACCCAAAACAATGTTAAGCTTCTTAGAAATTCCATTTTCAAAACAGCATTACAATGCCACTTGCATTTTTCTCCCCAAAATGCAATCGACAACAAGACACATACACGTGCACAGGGTGACACAGAGAGAGGGACACCAAGCGGCAGAATCGGAGACAAGGTATTAAGCAACCTCAACAAAATAACTTTTGTTTCCTCTTGTTCCTCCTCTTCCTCTACGTCTTCTTCTTCTTCTTCTATTTCTTGTTGTGCTTCTTCTTATAAGCCACTAATACCTGTTGGCTGATTTGTATGACAAAATGTTGTTTCGTTGGTATTCTCAAAAATGCAATTGTCATGAGACGTAGGTTGATTCGCAAATAATTTGAATAAAACTACGAACATTTCGTAGTAAGAAATTTATACTTGGACCTCCACAACAAGTTTGACGAACAGTACTGGTAATACTATTACCAAGCGTTCAAGACCATAAGCATGCTGCTTTGGTGGAAGGTAGGACGAAAGTTGCTGTCACCCATTAGAGAACAGTGTCTCTCTTTATATAATAACCGCAACCGCTTGGACCTCATGACAAAGCCGCTGAGGGTTATAGGTAACCAAAAGGAATCTGTACTTGATCGATAGTAATATGCTGTATTGGCTTCGTAGTCAAGCGTGTTGGAGGTGACATGTACTTGATTTAAGGACCTTATGAAACCATCGTGAAGGAATATGTTTAAAGCAGTGGGAGTTTCGTTCATTCTTTAGTGTTTTTCTCTTCTTTCCTTTTATCCGTTTTCTTAAACTTTTTATAACAACCCTCGCATTTTGACTTAATCCGATCTACAAGACATTCCTTATGATGTCGTGGACTTGTTTTCAGACAGTTGTTACAATTGTTGTTGTAGCTGTAGTTTAATTATTATTGTGTGTTTTGTGTTGTTGTTGTTTTCGTTACCTGGCCCCGTCTTTCCCTTTCACTTGCTATTTAATGCCATTTTGTTTTATTATTTAAATGCCTGCCTAAAATGTCTTTTAGTGCCCCCCGGCTATTGTAATTGTTGTTGCTGCTGCGGCTTCTGTTGCTGGGCTTTTAATTTCTTTTCAAGCAATTGCATTGCTGCTTTAATGCTAGTAGAGTAGTTGCTGTTGCTGTTGCTATATTTTGCTACTCTTCATATGCAGTTGTCAACTTTACGTAGGCGAGTGAGCTAGCGAGGAAGCGAATAAGCGAGTGAACACGTTGGAATTTTTTTTTTGATTTTCTTTTCCTTGTTTTTCTGTTTCTATTTACCTGCTATTTCTTAGTGTTTATATACAGGGTATTTGGTACAAATTCAACAACAGAACAAACAACAACGGCAACAGCAATAGCAACAATAAAATATTTGTAGAAAACAATCAAATGCTATGGAATACGCCACATAATGTAAGCACTCTACGCCAAGATAGATGCAGAGGAACAAGGAAGGAGTTTGTTGATTTTGATGCGTACGCTTTTCACTGTTCACTGTTCGCTGTGTCTTTTACCACTCTGCTACTCTTGCCTCTAAAGAATTTAAAATTTAAAAGCGTTTCCAAATTAACTTTAATAACCCTTCAACTGCAACCGACGAAGGTGGTGTATAGAAGGAGTCTACACAGTCCAGGACTTTTTAACGGCAAACTAAAAAGATGGTTTCAGTGCTATGTAGTAGTAGCAGTAGCACCCAGCAGTTGATAGTGTGGCGATTTTTCTCTCTCTGGCATCGTTTATGTCTTTTGCTTTGCTTTTGTGGGTTTTTTTTAGTTTCTTCTTCGTTTCTGTTTCTCCTTCTTTATAGTTGCGGTAGTTCTATTGTATGTTTTATTATAATTGTTGTTGTCGTTAGTGTTGTTGTTGTAGCTGCCGTTGTTGTGTTTAAGGTAATGATGACAAAACACGAACCATTAAATATATGACCAGAGTGGGTTGGCTGACTACAACACAAATGAAAAATTAATGAAATGAAAACGAGCAAAAGTCTTATAAAACAAGTTATAAAAATTATATTAAAAGAAAACGATTACTAAGCACCCTACAGTCAGTCCTATGCTATGAGTGATGTGTACTACATTACATACGTTATTTCCTTCTATTACACTAGTTGACCTTCGTCAGAAAACTGCTGAGTGGAAGTCCTAGAAGAAATATTTTTTCACATTTTATTTTGTTAAAGATGTCTGATCTGGGGTTCGAACCATGTACTCTCTTGTAATAAGCTAACAGGCTACCTACTAGGTTACGCCTCTGTAGGGTAAGAAATAACCATGAAAAATATAGCTCAGGGGAGCTTGTTATCCCGTTGTAATGGTGATAGCTTCAGACGTGCTGCAGCAGCACTATATTTTCTCTATTGGTGCTTAAGCAGGAATTAATACCCTATGACACACTGGAAAATACATCTAGGCCATGCCATTCGAGGTTAAAATATCAGTTCTCTACCGATGTGGAAAAGATAAATTGTTGCGCTGTTTTCTCAATAGTTCTGTGTCATACAGTCCTTGTGTATCTGACATTGGACCACATGCATTCAGCATCGCTCCAAATCGTACATGACAGAGTTTTAATTATTTTTGGGGGAGGGGGGGCCGACATAATTTTTTATGAAGAAGATTTGATGTCCGGGCTTGGATGTTAGTTAGAGGTGCTCAAATGGGTCTTAACTCTGACTTACACCTTCAAGGACAGATCGCCAGCTAACCTAAAGCCTACAAATAACAGCACCCAGTTACCGGACGTTGTTTTAAGCTGTTCTGTTGTATCAAGCAATTGAAACTGCTTCAAACTGTCATTTATATTTGTTTCAGTTGCATCATTCTATTTTAAGTTGGATGCAACACGGTGGCTAAGTTGTATCAAAGTGATTCTGGTGTCTTAAACATACATTTTCTTTAATTTCGGTGTCATTAAACTACTTCAAGTTCCATTAATGTTGGGATAATAATTTTTAAAGTTGCATCAAACCGTTTCCAGTTGCATCAAACTATTTCCAATTGCATCAAACTGTTTCTGGTTGCATCAAACAATTTCAGGTTGCATCAAACTCTTGCCAGTTACCATTTCACCTTGTATCAAACTAATACATCCACCAACTGGCTTACTTACTGAAATCTTAATTTTGAAAATATTTTTTTTTTCGTTCATCTCCATACCATCCCCCATCCCATCCCTGCTAAAATTAACATCATAAATTATTAGTTGACTTGATGTCTTTAAATACTCATTTGCTTCAGTTAAATTTTTTATGGAGAACATTTTTTAGTTTGGATGGAACCCCGCTCATCACCTCCTCCTGCCGAATTAATGGCATAAGAACAATTATTAGAGTGGAAGACGAACAAAAAACACGAATATAAACCAAGACTTTCATTAGATGTGACAAAAGCAAGGGTGGAGAGGGGGAGGGGGCTGATGACGTAGGAGACCAAAGAGGGCTTAAGTGGTTTCAACTACTTACACATGTACAAACGCACTCACTTACATGCTCGCTCACTCACAAGACATGACAAGTGGTGGCATAAAGGTATAGAAATTTATTTTATTTTTAAGGTTAAAAGATGTTTGACCCATTTTCTACTCTATGCACACACACACACACACACGCATACACATGCATATGTCAATTTAAAAATGTTGCAAGAATATTAGAAAATAAGATTACAGGCATACATACATTCATACATTCATTCACTCTTCTTGTAATACTTAATAACAATGATGACGATAACAATGACGATGACGGTAACGATGACGGTAACGATGACGATGACGATGACGATGACTACAATTATTGTTGCGGTTGTTTTAGTGAGTGTGCCATCACAGCTGCTGTCTTTAAACAACATAATTTCAGTCAATTTTCTCATCTTTATGTACGTTTCTCTAATGGTTGCTTCAATAATTTGTTACGTTTTCTTATGTTTCTTCCAGTGCTTAAAACTTTTTTCTGGAAAATTTAATTCCAAAATAAAAAGAAGGGAATAGTCATACGTCCTTCATAATTTTTATAGTTTTCACATGCAACATCCGCCACATTCTCTCCTCTCTCCTAATGTACCCTGAAATATGTTGCTCTAATATAAAGAGGAGGACTATACAAGCCAATATATGTAGGGGCTGTTGTGGCAAGCAACAAGGCATACATACAGTGTTGCAGCGTTCGTCAGTGGGAGCAAAGTTACTACGCCAACATACCGCATAATATTGGCTTGTGGCCAAAACAAAATAAAACCCAAAAAAAAAGTGAAAAATCATGCTCCTCCAGTATAATACATGAAGTGCACTTAGTTGCTGGTAACATCTCTATCTCCGTTCTGTTCTGTTCTGTTCGACTTTTAAGGATGTGATAAAAATGATGGCGTGAAAAACTATTTCATGCTGTCGATGAAAACTTTTTTGTTGCCAGTAAAAAGTCTTTAATTTTTTACTCTTCAGATACATCGTATTGCAAAGTTTTTTAGTGCCTTTAAATAATTTTATTTTGAAGGTTTTATCAAGTTATTAAACTGTGTGTGTGTGTGGTATATGGTACTTTATTACTCAATAATTCTGCTTCCAATTCCAATGAAATATTGTCTCTGACAGAGGTGTTCACTGTTATTATTGACATTGCACATAAGAGTACTAAAACAGCGAGAAAGAACGGAAGGAAATGTGTCACAGCAACATCCGGATTTGTGGCTTGTTATACTCCTTAGTATTGGTGAAAAAGGTCAGCGGTGACTTGGAAAAATAAAAAGGGGAAACAGAAGGCAAAAAAGGATGTAAAACTGTCAACGACTTCTGTTCGTATATTTTTTTTATATACAAGGATCATAAAGACATGAAATTACGAAGTCTAATGGGACTAAGACACAGAGATTGGCTCTTTCGATCCCATTGATACTATCTATCAGGTATCTTCTAGGTGAAAACCTGTGCCATCGGAAGATGTGTGTAATTCAACTTGGATAGAAATTACCCTTGTGAAGTTAATGCGAAAATAATATGAACAATATCTTCAGCTTGCATTTTTTGGTCGATAAATTGCATTTTTTTGGTTGGATGACTTGTATTTTTTGGGTCAATTACTTGGATTTTTTCTAAATAACATGTAATTGATTTGGCTGATAACTTGCATTTTTTGGGTTAATTAATTACATTTTTTGTTCGATAACTTCCATTTTTTTTTGTCGATAACTTCCATTTTTTTTTTACGATAACTGCCCATTTGTTTGTTCGAAACTTCCCATTTTTTGACGATGACCTATATTTTCAGGTCAATGGTTTGAATTTTTTTGTGATCAATTTTTTCCGTTTATTAAGAACTCGTCTGTAATACTCCCGGTCACGTCCTTGATCCGACAGTCGCACCATGTTTAAATCAAATCAAATTCTCCCAATTATGCAGAGCACTTTTTTCTTAAGATTATATTACTCCTGCTATCCCATTTTGGCTAACCTAAGTCCTTTTGCCTTTTGTTAAACAGTAGTTTGAACCCATTTATATAAATCCTTTAAAAACTCCTTGTTTCCTCTCCCTCTCTCCCCTGGCCCTAAAGCCTTGGCAATTTCCTTTCCCATTACCATTAAGAAAGTCTTTTTAATTTCAACATACAAAAAATTCCACACCCCAGCACCATGTCCTTCTAATCCTCTCACGTACAATAACAAACACAAAAAATCAAAAAACGTTATGATAGCTAACTACCATATGCGTGATTGCAGATGAAGCAAAAAACTTAAGAAGAAGATGAGACAGAGGATCAAAGGAGGCAAAGGATCAGAGGAAGAAGTAGCCAGAGAAAATTTTAATGATAAAAGAGAAAATCATAAATGTAATTGCAAAGTTTGCATGTTATAATACAGACTTAAAGGAAAGATGAGGGTGGTGGGGTGGGAGGAAGTGAGTGATGAGTGATACACACTCTCCCGAAAGTCCTATACTCCTCGCTATGCTGGCATATAGAACACACCTACAAACGAACTGTATTGAGTCCGAGTTCCTATAGCTCCAATACATTTTTTCTTCTTTCTTTTTTATTTGTAATGCAGTAAGGCGTAGTGACGAAGTGTAAGGAGTTTATTGTTGAATAACACACAAGATAGTTATGAAACCATATGGCTTAAAAGAAGAAGAAAAAAAATGAAAAAATAATGAAAACCAAGAAAATTGAGTCAAGGATTCAAGTTTTTTCTTTTTCTTTTCTCCCTTTTTGCCTTGCCATTCTGCTTTTTGCATGGTTACATGCTTTACTGTGGTATTGTTTGTTTAATTGCTACATGCGTTGGACGTGTAGTGTGTGTGTGTGATGGCTGGTGCATTGTTGAGTCTCTTTGGCTGAACCATGTGCTAAATGGAATTCAATGTTCTAACCCACTCCCTTCTAAACTTCCCAAACGCAGGCCCACCAAATACTTTTAATAATTTTCTAGTGGCTGTTTGTCTAGTTAAAAAGGATTTTCTTATTACACTCCATGCTTATATTACACAGTGCAGGAGAAAAGTCGACATCTATCCGCTTATACTGCTAAATCAGAGCAGAGCAAATAGAGAAAGAGACTAAGAAACGCTGTCCTGCTTTCAAAGCTTTCCATTAAACGTAGGTTTAGCGGAATATTGCAACTAATCTTGGTTAGGATAGGAGAAACAGATTTGGTAAATCAAGGCTCATTTAAGACACTCCACAGTGATTCAGGTTGGCGCAGAAATCTCTCGAAATTAAAGCCCTTCGGAGAAATTAACACAGCTTATCTAATTCTGGAGTTTATAACAACCCTTATACACACAAAGCTGCTTGATATTCTGGTTGAAATCTTTTATCAAGACTAGGCTCAGGCAAAGTATACTCAATTTTGTGTAGAATCTGAAGATGTAAGGGTTGAACAGTAGCCAGAGAAAATAATGTACCAGGGTAACAGGATATTATGCCGCAATACGACTTAAATAGCTTTAAGCTGGGATTACAACCCATCTTCTTACACCACTCGTGTTGTGGCAGTTAATTTTATCCTGGAGCGGCGGAACCCACAGTTTAATGTCGACTCCATAATTTTGCTTTACTCTCAGACAATGCTAAGAGCAAACCGAGCGAAAGAAGTTTGATGAAATTTTTTCTCCCACACCCTACCTGCTAGATAACGGCGACGTCTAAACATTGTCTACATTGTCATACGGAAAAAACAAGTCCCACCTTTATCGGAATTAAGCGATTCCTGTACATT